>PVHY01002776.1:0-97288 GCA_004024945.1 Uropsilus gracilis
TTGAAGAGGCAGAGTCAGCAGAGAAGACTACAAATTAGCCTACTTACAGCTCAGTAAATACCAAGCAACTGACCTTATCACTAACTCATCTGCTGACTTGTAGATGAAATGGGGAAGGCTATCAGATATGCTAAAAATGCGGGAATCTTATCAAATGGTCCAATTTAATGGAATGGACATTGGGAGAAATTTGCTGGACTTCCTGAAGATCCTACCTAAGGGAACCAACATTTGATGCTTAACAAAATGCAAAAATGTGGGTGGTATGTTAGGTAGAGTCATCTGTCCTCTCTTTATCTTGTAGCCCTCCTTCCATTTCGGGGAAGATTGAGAAATAGAAAAAAGAGGGATGAAAAAACCTGAAAGGATAAAACAACTCCCTCTTCCTAGTACACTACCAGTCCCTGTGATGGAACCAGATATGTTATTAAAGTGAGAACATAAGTATTTAATTGGATAGACATGGGCACTTTAAACAAAGTTTACTATGCTGAGTTATTTTAAAAATCAGACTTAATTTTTTAGAATAGTTTTAAGTTCATGGCAAAATTGAGTGGAAAATCGAAAAGTTTCCCATGTATTCTCATCTATTCCACACACATGTATAGCCTCCCCATTATCAACATCTCCTACTCCAGAGGCACAGTATATAAACCTACTGACTTGACACTCTCACTCAAAGTTCACAATTTACTTTAGATTATATTTTTAGTGTATATTCAATGGGTTGGAAAAAATTATAAAGAATTGTATCCATTATAGCACCAGAGTAGTTTCACTGTCCTAAAAGCCCTCTGTACTTTTCCTAAGTTCTTTTTTGATAAGAGAAACTGTACAGAACCAGAAAATATTCAAGTTGAGGTTTGGGCCTGGGTCTTTGGGCCAAGTAGGAATGAAAAGAGGGTGTAAATATAATTAACACCAATCAATAATATTAAATATGGGGGGGATAGACTTTTCACCTAAGTAACTACCAATGAAACATAACAACAACAGGAAAAAAGAACACTTGAGCAGAGCTTTCTAGATTCCAAAATACATTTACCTACATAATTCCATTTAATTATTCTGACATAATATGTCATTTTATAGATGAAGAAACAAAGAGATTAGGTGCCATTTTAAGACAGAAGTAGAAAATGATGGGAGTCATACTAAAGTCAGTTTTCTTTACACATTCATTGTCTAGTCCTCCCATATAAGAGGTCAAATGCGGAAGAATTAAGGTTATATGTTTTTCACTCTGGCTCTATATTTGATTCCACCATCTGGCTATTTACCACTGTTCCAGACTCTGTTTTACATCTGTGTGAGCTTGGCTAGCTCATACTATTATGTCTAATCCCTATTCTTGAGTTGTTCATACTAAAGTAATCATTGCCATGTTTTGTGGTTTAATTTCTGGTTCTCATCCTAGTTGCCTTATGAAATATTTGGTATAGTCACCCTTCATTACTTTAAATCTGTTTTCCAATGCATGTTTCTCTCCTGATTCTTTAGTTTACTTTTGATTTCTTCAATTGATCGTAGTAAATCTCTCTTTTCTGTTTGCCTTTCAAAGGTGTTCTGTAAGCTTCTAATATTCATCCTGTCTCATCCTCTGTTCTTTATAATCTTGAAGTTAATCTATAAACATTTCTACCTTTTGAGGAAACCTGATGCTCTGTTTGGAGTAATTGCATCACCATTGTACACACAGATTACTCAGATTTAACCTGTACAATAACTAAAGGCAATGCAATTCTCTCAAATCTGTATGAGCAGAATTTTAAATCTTTTAATCATGACATACACATTTTCCCAAGCTAAAAATCCCTCAGGTCTCCAATATTCTCCATCTTTCTTCCACTTCATGCATCTAAAGAATTGCTTTTCTATAGATTGCCTCAGTCAAGGCAAACATTTTTGTTCTTATTACCCACCAGGTTTTCTCTACCCAAGAGGAGCAAGATATTTGTCTGGGTCACATGACTACCATCTTCAGGAAGGAAGATGGGCATAGACATTTGTTTGATAGGATTAAATATATTTTCATTGAAAAGAAGAAAAGTATAATTCCACAGGGCATTATATTGGAAGGCAGGTTCTGGTTGAATGTCTGGCATTTGTTAGTTGTGTGAATTTGTTTATCACACTGATCTCTACACTCTGATTTCCTCATTTATAATTGACAAACTAAATTCTCCAGATTTATTTTAAGTCAGAATTCATACAACATCTTCAAATACATTCTCACTTCTCATAAGATCTTTGATCTAATATACCAGAAGCTTTTTACTGGTTTAAGTGACCAGTTATGAGGTACCCTTGAAAAGTAAATATCATTGTATTTGCTTTTATGCTTATCATCTTATTTTATCTTCTTTTATTTGCTTTTCCCCTGATATGTTCTGTTCCTTTCCTGTGTTCTTTTTTAGTTGAGTGCCTTTTAGTTTTTCCAATCTCATTCCTCCCTTTGCTCATTTGAAAGTTACAAACCTGTTAAATATGAAATGATTATTACATTTTCAAAATTATATTTAAAATAAAGATTTCATTGTATGACTATCTAGTTCTCCAAATTCAAATACTTAGAAAAAATGTCAGTCATCTTTTCCCAGTCTACATGTTATTCAGTTTTCCATATTTTACCACTATAATGACTTTTTAATCCTTTTTAGTCATTATTATTTTTACACAGACACAATTTCTACTTATATTTATCCTTGTTTTTCAGTTACCCTGCTTAAAATTTCTTCTTGTGTCTTATGTTTGCACCTTATGTTTCTTCTTGTTTCTTCTTACATCTTATGTTTTCAAAGTGCATTTTTAAGAAATCTTCTGGTAAAGTTCATTTGATAGCAAATATTATTCTCTTATATATCTGAATGTATATATTTTTTACCCTTATTCATGAAGGACATTCATCCGGGTATAGTCTATTATAGTCCATTCTATTATAACATTATTGCATAATTTACAGGTTTCAATTGGTGCAAGCAATCAAAGTCTCTATTTATTGTTTCATTATACTTTCTCCTCTGACACTACTGTTAAGAGTTTCCTTTCATTCTTTGATGTTCTTCAATTTCACCGTGATGTGCTTATATTGAAAATCTTTTCATATGATATTTGGGATTCATTGTGCTTCCTTATCTTGAGAATTCTTGTTTTTACAATTCTAGAAAATAATTCAGTCAGCTATGTCTTCGAATTATTTTTCTCCCATCCTTTTCATTTCTTTGAAATTCAAATTAAATGGAAGGTAGATAGGATGATCATACATTTCAGTTTACCTAGAACTGTCCCAGCAATGCTCTGCAGTAGCTTAATGAACATTTAATTAATAAACTTATTGCCACAGATATTCTATATAACTTTTCAATGCAATTCAGATTGAAAATAAATCTGGATCTGTGAACAAGTTCACAGTTTTTGACATGGTTTACTGATTCTTGTCATATCATCATTGTCAATTCTGAAGAGTTGCAAAAAGGATTTGAAAGAGTTCCAAATGTCAGCTGAATCAGTCAGCTGAGTTTTAAAATGAAACCAGAACTGGGTATAAGATATATGACTGTGGAATGAGTTCAACTGAATAACAGGAGTGCTTCTGAGCCTTGTGTAGTATCTATTTGCCTTGTCAAGTCATCAGGTTAGCTGTTCAGTTCATTTTCTTTTCTGATCCACTTTCTTAGCTATCCATGTTGACATTTATTCACAGAAGTGTTTGTTTGATTAACATAGTGTTTAAGATTTTTCAAGCCAACATTTAAAATGTGGAGATTTTTACACAAAAGTCCAGATTTCCAATTTCTTTAGAAAAATTGGAAAAGGATGGTAACAAATGGTATTTGCATTGCTGTGTGGTTACAGATGGTTAGAGTTCGAGAGCAGCTGTCTATTTTAAACTCACATCTGACCCTCTTTTTTCTCTGCTATTGTTACTTGATGCCTCAGGTATTGTAGCTTGAGGTCACCTCAGCCCTACCAGCACAAGTATTTCTATCTCAAATTACTATTAAAGAACTCATATATCTCTACAACAATAAAAAACAACACCATCAAGAATGGTTAGAAGATCCAAAGGTGCTAACAGGCACATGAAGAAATACTCAACCTCACTTATAAGGAATCTAAATCTAAATCATGCGTGAGTACCTCACACATGTGAGAATGATCTATATCAAAAAGATTATATACAAGTGTTGACCACAATGTAGAAATAAGGGAGTCCTCATACACTGTGTGTGGGAATGTAAATTGGTGCAGTTTTTATGGAAAACAATGTGGGGAGTCCTTCAAAAATTAAGCACAGATACTGTATCCAGCAATTTCGCTTCCAGGAATTTATCAGGAAACTATGAAAATACTAATTTGAAAAGATATATGCTCTCCTATGTTCATCCTGGCATCATTCAGAAAAGCCAAGACATGGAAATAGCATAAGTTCCTAGCATTAGCCATGGCTGGATAAAGTCATGGTATAACTGTAATATAATACTACTTATAAAAAATATGAAATCTTCCCTTTCATGAAAACATGGATGTGATTATGCTAAGCAAAATGTATCAGAAAGAAAATGACAATATGGATGATTTCACATTAAACAAAATAATAAAACAACTCTTAGATTCTGGCAACAAAATGGTGGTTATCAGAAAGAAGGGAAGTGTGGTGGTGGGATGGGTATAGGGGGTCAATTTGAAAGTAGCGAACGGTGATGGGTGCAGTGAGGAATATACATTTATTATGAGTGAAGATATACTTCTGTAATGGACAGACTACTGTAGACCAATGATAAACCATTAATTGTAAAAAAGCACTACAATTGAGCCTCTGCTCAAAACTATTCTGTCTTCCCATTTATCTGGGAATAAAATGTAAAATTCTGTAGGCTCTTTTTATTTAGCATCAACATCTCATTCCTATTTTATATTTATATTCTCAAAATTTTTAAGTTGCACTATTACATTGTTGTCTTTATTTAAAATTATGTCAGTACAAGGACTGGGGTGTATCTCTCATCCTTCCCTGTTGTCTTAGTTACCATTTGAAAGTCTCTAATCAGAAGTACATCTACTGAAGTGACTAGCACAAGCACTTAGACAATCTTTATCTTTGACTGAACCCAGAACTTTGTTAATATGCACAATGGAATTAGAAATGATTTTTCATTTTTATTGATTACATATATATGTGTGTATATATATCTATCCTTACAATATTGTATACCCCAAAGTTCTCCCACTATCATGTTACCTGTGAACCATCATCCTGATCCCTTGTGCTCATCCCTCCCTAATTTACCCCCCAATTATATTTATATTCATTATATGACTTTTCCCCTCTTTTGATTCCTGATGTCAGAATTTACACTTTTTTCTAACCCTTCCTTGTGTTTTCTGATTTCTGGGTCTTTATGTATGCACACTCCTCTACAAACATTTGTTTTCATGCTCAAGAGAATTCAAGTATATTTTCAAAAGAAAATTAAAATATCCCATTAAGTGGTTACTTCTTTTTCCTTCTGGACTGACTTAATCAAGAATAAACTTAACTTAGCCTAAATAATGGAGAGATAATGAAATGAAATTTGTCACAACTTACATAAGAAAAAAAAAATCAGGTTTCATATGAGTAAGGAGGGATAGGAAATAGGCTTGTGTTATCTCTAGAGCAGAATCTATAACCTAGAATAGAAGAGAAAGACTATAATCCATGACACTGCATCAGCTATATGACCCTAGGCAAATAATTAAACTTCTCTGAATTTTACTAACTAAAATAATAACAACATTACCTGCCCTCTCAAAATTGTTGTTAGGGTTAAATAATTAGTATATCTAAAGATTTCTTGCATATACTACGTGCTTTTTCTCAGTAGTATGTATGGAAGAAAGAACAAGGGCTTTGGACTGAACATGGAGATTCTTACCCCAGCTCTGAGATTCATATGTTCTGTTGTTTTAGAAGTATCATCTAACCTCTCAAGCATCATCTTCCTGATTACTGAAATGAAATAAATTGCTGTTGAAATGTAAGCCCCAAATAAGAAAATTTCTATGTAAACCGTAAAAAGCTACATAATATAGGTAGTCTTATTGTTAATTTTGTTGCTAACAGTAAAAAAAATTAAAACTAACTTGTCAAATTCCAATAGAAAATGTCTGCTAAGAATCAAGCAGATTGTTTCATAGAATATTGTCTTTAACTTACCCAATCCTTAAGAAAGGAAATAAAGGTACTTGTCTTTCAGAACCACTCTGCATCTACATACTTTCATTGTGTCTTCACATTTTGGCCATTTACAAAAAAGGAGAGTTCAAAGATGAAATATACAATTAAATTTCCATTATAGGCATTTGCCTATTTTACTTACTTCTTTAAGGTCTTCTACACATTCTTATTTTTATGATAATTTTGACCCTTGCTGAGACAAATGATCTAATGAATTGGAATAATGTCTCAAAGTTAAAACAGTAATCTCCACATCTCAAAATACTGCTAACTAGGATAAGTAAGAAGTCTTTAACAGTAAAGCTTAAGTCCCACAAATGAAGTTTCTAAAATATACAGGGAGAGAGGCAGAGGAAAATGAAAACACAGAAACCAGATGCTAGAGAAACAGAAGTCACCATAGCATTTCATTCTATGCTCCATATATAGAGAGGAAGAGCAAACTCATATGAGGCAGCTGACTACACAGCAGATGTGGGTAACAAGAGAGTAAAATGAGTGTCAGACTCTGACCGGTGCACTGAATGCCATGAAGAAGAGGTGCCAGGGAAAACTCTCTTCTTTGGAAAGGCTTCTTAACTTGACCAAGTACTAATTAATAATGGCATACAGTTTTCTTTTACAAGTGGGTCTAACACATGAATGTTTCTTTATCAATAACTTTCATCTAAATAGTTCTAAAAAAAGTAATGAGATGGATATAAATGTTGTATGTCCAATTGGAATCGCTAAACATCAAAAGAAATTTTGACTTGTGGAGTACTGTCTCATAAACTGTTAAGCTGGTAGAAAATACTCAGGTTGACATGGAGGAAACAAGGATGCACAAACTTGGACCTCATACAACATGAGACAGGTTCATACATGACCCTCACATTTCTGTGTGAGATTACATAATGTGAGATGTTCCAAGGCATAATGTCATTCAGGGTCTTCTGAAAATCAGTGGTATTTGAAATAGGGTTTCAAGATCACATAACGAAGGAAATGACAAACTGTGGCTTTTGGCTTGCATATTTGGGAAATGTTGAAGCTGCTGGAAAATGACTTCAATTACTATTTAAGCAAATTTCATTCTGTTCAAGTCTGATCAGACATCAATGTGTCTGTGGAGCTCAGTTTGGAGCTCATTTTCTACCATAACTGGAGGAACTAAAATCAGAGGTTAATGACCAGGAGGAGAAAAGGGTTGAAAGTTATGTCCATGGGAAACAATTCAGAAAGGTCTCATGAAGCTTGAGAAGACTGAAGAGCAACTTCCTGTGAACCTTGAGGACAAGACATCTTTCTAATACAGCATGGAAAACAGTGGTTTTTTTTTTTGTTTGTTTGTTTCCTATATATCATCATTTAAGACAAGACTGAGGTAAATAGGGCCTGGATGTCGGTATAAAGACTGAGGAGCTAGAGAGGCAGATATCTGATTGAAGCACAGGGCTGTGAGTCATGAACATTCGTCTAAGGATATAGAAGGAGCAGAACGGAAAGAGGAGAAAGCACAGTGGGAACACCCCTTTAACATCATTGTTGTGGCTGCTGCTTCTGAAAGTGTGAAGACTCAACCGCAGAGTCAAAAAAGAACAAAAATTTAAAAGGGAGATCACATTAAAACTTGATATCATCTCAATCTAGAATCACAGCGACAAGACTAATTCAATCTGAATTTTACCTAGGAGTTAAACCTTTTGCCAAGTTACAAAAAGAAAATTTCCAAGAGTCGAACAAATCAACTGCATTATCTCCAGATGAAAAGTAAAAGAAACTATTGATTAGTGTGAAGGAGAAATCAGAGTGAGAGAGATTTACGCTCTATGGTATACAAACACACATTCACATTTTAAATTTAAGAAGAAAGGTTAACTAGGATTAAGAAAATCATTTTGATGGGGAAATAAAATCTATGTATAAAGCAACATTTAGATTTTATTTTTCATAGCAAAGAGTTCCTCAAATCACTGCATTACAAATAGAACTAAGTTATTTGCCAAGCAATCTGGCAGCCCATAAAAGCATTTTTCCCACATTTAAATTTCACTGACAACATGGCTGCTGGCAGAAGAAGCCTGGAAAGAGCATTAGTATTCTGAATAGAATTCAAATTTCTGCTTTCAATTCGAAAAGTTCTTTTAGGGCTTGTGTGCCAGACAAATGCATTTTTCTTACTATGTCAACAGACTACTGCTTGAATAGCTTGATAACAGAATCAGGGAGCAGATGCACTGGCATCCACTGATCCTTCCACAGGAAAGATATAAAATTCTCCAGCTGGGCACCACCCAGGCAGGATTATGCCAGACCTGATGATCATGCTGTGTTAATAAGGTCAGGGTCTGATCTCTGTGTGTTCTTCTCTCTGCCCAGTTACATGTTCAAGCTGGTGAATTATTTCACACATGGGAGAGGCAGGTGGATGTGAGGTTGGATTTACTCAGATCTATCGTCCTTCATTGAAAGGTGAAGGGATAATGTCTTACACTCAAGGACTGTAAGCTGCTGATGAGATGGGGCAGGGCTATTGGGAGCCAATAGCAATGAATACTGATGAAGCTCAGAGCTGGCATGAAGAGACAAATTCAATGGAAAGTAAATCTTGAGGGAAATTTTAGGAGACCTGTTCTTTTTCATTCATTATATATCATGCTTGGCAACTTAGTATGGCTAAATGATTTCCCTTTAGCAGATTTGGTAGTGGAGTCTGGGAATTTGAATCTTCTCCAAGCCCTTTTTTACTGATAATAGTTCAAGAAGCAGAGCTCTGGCCTAGCAGACATGTTCACATCCTGGCTCCATCAGTCACTAGCTATGTAGTCCAGAAAAATCAGTTAAGGGACATGCCCACAACACAGCAGGACAGAGAAACTGAAAGAAAGCATGCTTCTAAAAAAACCAACTTTTAAAAAAGCAAAAAGAGAAAGATGGAAACAAACTCTTGGAAAAAACTCAGAATCTTAAAAGAGGAGACAGAGCATCTCCAGGAAGACCAAGAACTGGAGAACAAAGGTCCAAGGGCATGAACTGTTTGGATAGTGGCAGCTTTTCCAGAGCCAGCCACCATATCAGTCACTTGCACACTGCCCCCAGAGAAGCCATTACCATCGCCATCATCATCATCATCATCATCATCATCATCATCATCATCATCATCATCATCATCATCATCATCATCATCATCACAATCATCATCACCATCCCCATCATTGCCTCTGACCTGACACCAGTTGAGTCCTTCTGGGGATACCTGGTTGCTGGGAGGCCTCAGGGGATTGAAACCACATGCCACCACTGCAGCTGCCCTCAGGTAAGATGCCTCCAGGCTGGTGTTTCTAGCGGTTCCCAGAAGCAGAAAACCCCACCCCAATGCCCACCTCCTAAAGGGTCCTAAAAAGCTCTGCTGGGAAGGGTAATTCACCCGTTAGGGAGAGCCCCTGCCCCACCTGGACACTTTCAAGATAAAGTTCAGCTGAAGTGCAAATGTCCAGCAGGGAAGAGGCACCCTCCCACTCCCCACCCGCGCACCCTGCCCACCAACACCACCACGACCCACACACAGAATAGCAACCTGAAAACACTGAAAAAAAGAAAACATTCTAGTCGGGTACGATGGCTCGTGCCTGTAAGCTTCAGCCTATGAAGCGGCCGAGGCTAGGGATCGCAGTTTGAGTCCCGCCTGGGTCCTGTAGCGAGACCTCGTTCCAAAAAAATAGCTGGGCGTGGTGGCGCGCGTCTGTCATCCCAGCTACCTGGGAAGCTGAGGCTGGGGATCGTTTGAGTCTGTGGTACCCCGGGCAACGAGAGCCTGCGGTTCCACAGGCAAAAATAGCAAGACCTAGTCTCAAAAAAACAAAACATTTTCCCCTCCATTCTTTTTTTTTTGTTTGTTTGTTTGGATTTGTTTCCTTTCTTTCCTTTTTTAGATTTTTTTGGGCTTTTTTCAATTTCTTTCTTTTTTCCCCCTCTCCCGCCCTGTCTTTCTTATCAATTTTCTTATTTTTTCTTTTCCCCCTTTTTTCATCTTTCCTCTCATTTTCTCACTACATTTTGTCATTGTCTTTCCTTTTCTCACCTCCCACCACACCTTTTTCTTCTTTTTTCCTTTTTTTCCCTTTTTTCCTCTTCTCCCCTTTCTCACCTCTCTTGGAACCACAACTTTGACAGAGATAGAGATAGGTGACAAGGCAGCCCATTTAGCCCAGTGGCTCCACCCTGAAGGCCATGATCTAGAGGGACCTAACAATTAAACACAGAAATTCTCTCTATCAAGCCAGTAAGCACCCCACAGGAGACTGATACCTATCCTGTGCTTATCAGGGCAGCCTACCACAGAAAACTCTAGACTACCCCAGGCTAAGTTTCTGGGACCCCATTCCACATAGTGGGGTTAGGCAGACAGGAGCTACTGGGGTAGCAAAGCATAGCTCGTTTCAATATTTGGCACAGCAGAAGAGTGCCCAGGCAGGAGCTTCAGGAAAGTTCCACACAGGAGCCCCACCTGCCACAGGGTTAACCTGAAATCCCACTCACCAGCACCAGCCACCAGAGTCACAAGCCCAAGTAGAAACCCATGTAGAAATCACAGTAACCTCTACTCTATAATTCTAGTAGAACAAAATAACCAGAAAGGAAGGACCAGAAATCTTCCTTCCATCAGCAGGGGTCCAGTTGACAGGAGCTGAAGAGGGAGTGGCAGAGACCTGCACCACTACCCCTGCACACCAACCACAGCACCCAGGCATAGACAGATACACCCACAACCAGGTACATATGTATGGTCAACTGCTTTATGACAAAGGGTAAAATACATACATTGGAACAAGGATCGTCTCTTCAATAGATGGTGCTGGGAAAACTGGACTACTGCATACAAAACAATGAATCTATACTAGTCCCTCAGACCATACACAAAACCAACTCAAAATGGGTAAAAGACTTGGATGAAAGACATGAAACCATGAAATATATAGAAGAAAACATAGGCAAAACACACCATGACCTATGCTGCACAAACATCATTCAGAACACATCTACACAAGGAAGGAAAATGAGGGAAAACATAAAGGGCTGGAACTATATCAAGCAGCCAAAGACACAGTAAGACAAATGAGAAAAAAAATTGCATTCCATTCAGCTGATAATGTCTGAGATCAAAGACCTCCAAAGAACTCACAGAACTCAAACAAAACAAAGCAAAACCAACAACAAACCCCAAAGCTAAAGATCCAGTCAAAAAATGAGCAGAAAAACTTAAAAGAGACTTTCTCATAAAAGATATACAAGTGACCAACAGTCATATGAGAAATGCACAACACCACTTACAATTAGGGAAATGCAAACCAAAACTACAATGAGATACCACCTCACCCCAGTAAGAATGGTCCACATCAAAGATATAGGCAACAAGTGTTGGCAAGGATATGGAGAATAAGAAACACTCATAAGTTGCTGGTGGTCCAGCCACTAATGGACAGTTGTGTGGATGATCCTCATACTACTGAAAATAGAACTATCATTTGATCCAGCAATTCAAATCTGGGAATCTACTGGGAAGTAAGCAATACATGTTAGTAATGGAATTCTTTGCTGTACTTTCATCTTTGTGTTTTCTTTTTTATATACATCATTTTATACTCAATATGTTTCACATCTACAATCAGGTTTTTTTAAGTTGCTATGGTGATTCACATATGTATGAATTTTGATATATACCATAAAATTATATATTGTATGTAAAATTAAATTATAGATACAGATATAGAAATAATCAAGACACTGCTGGTGTGACAGATTTAATTTTTGGATGTCATTATTTTCAAAGATGTGACTGCATACTGGAATTTATCACTCTTATTTGAATACAATGATGATTGACCAAGGAATAAAGATATTTTATAAGTTGTCATTCTTTGCTAAAATAGCATTTTTTCTAAAATGATAATGAATCTACCGCAACAAACTTTCAATTTGTTTAAGTTGAAAGGAAAATTCTCTGAGGTTTTAAACTTTTTGTCAGAGGACTTCCTTGAATACAAGTGTCCAAGAAGAAGCAAAACACTCAAAATGAATCTACCTATGATCCAATGATTTCATTCTAGGAATCTACCCAAAGGACACAAAAAGACTAATTCCAAAGGAAATGTGCAGGTCTATGTTTATTGCAACACTACTTATAATACCCAAGAAACAACCTCAATGCCCTGCAATGTATCAAGAATGAATGTATAAAGAAGATGTGATATATTACACAATGGAATACTACTCAGTGATCAGAAAGGTAAACTCATGCCATTTTCTGTAACATAGATGAAGTTAGAAGGGATTATGCTCAGTCAAACAAGTCAGAAGGAAAAAGAAAAAGTCTCAAAGTTTCAGTTAAAGGTAGAACATAGAAAACATACCAAAGGGTCAGAAATTACAGTCTGTGATTATAAGCTGGTCAGTCTTGAGAACAACAGTAAGAAACGAGAAAGAGGGGTGAAATGAGGAGAGGGAATAGAAGAAGGAATTGGTGATGATTCATGGTGCTGTGGTGGTGGGAGTACTATGGGTACCAAACCTGAAGGGAGAACAATGGCATAAGAAATAGATTTTTTTTAAAAAGCAAATAAAAACTGAAATCTACCAAGGAAGGAAAAGCAAACAAATACTGACTGAAATGTTTCTTTATACTTTATCCAAAGTGGCTTTTGCAAAGGGATAAAGACCCTTTTCCTTAATGGCATATATATGTATATATGCACACACACACACATATATATATACATATATACATACATACATATATATATATAGGGGGGGTTTGTGAGAACAAAGAAATTTACTAATGAAGAAGTGGGTTACCTCTTGAATTTGTGAGTACTTTAACCCTGGACATATTTAACCCTAAATATAGATAGAGTGAGCAATGTTAAAGGTTTTGTGGAAGAAAGGATGATCTTACTCACATGTAGAAAGAGGGGAAAATAATAGAGGAATTTACAAAACTAGACCAAAACAAACTTAGAAATATTTCTACAGAATTGAGGCTACAATGAAGGTGGGGAGGGAAGTGTGGGCCCAATTTTCCATGGTAAGGCAGTGTGGGTGATTGGGTGGTGGTTACATATATCTGAGAAGCATGAATCTACTCCCTTAAATCAATATTCCCTCAATAAAGAATAGATAAGTAAATAGAAGCAAGTTTAAAAAAGAGATAACGCTACGCATTCTGAAAAATATGGTTGCTCTGCTGGTGGATGTGGTATATAATGTATCTCTGAGGAGGTGTGAGCCTATACCACTGAATCATGAAACTGTTCTAAGTTAATGTCAGTGCAATTAAAAAAAAAAGCATAAAAGTTATGCACTTTGTAAGAGGTCAGACTCTACAACCACACAAGATTCCAAGAAGAATGTTATAGATGGCATCAAATTGTAAAAATTGAATAATGAAACAATGTTTTTTATAATGACAAAGAAGTGGAGAAGTTCCATAACTTCTGAGAAAAGACAAGGAGCTCATATTTTAGACATAATTTTTTAGGTGGAAACTTCTAGATAGAGATGTTGGAGAGCCAGTCATCTATAAGTAGGTATGTTCCTGTGATGCTGAAAATCTATCTTTTTTTCCAGTAATTCTTTTTGGTTTTTGCTTTTCATATCCATAAGTTTTCATGAGCATAAGAGGGAGAATAGTCACCTACCTTTAAAGGAAGATGTAAATTTAGGATGGAAGATCAGGTAACAGTTGAGATATATACTTACATAATGAGTGTCCAAAGTCTCTCCTTCTGAGACAACTAACAGCTAGAACTGACTGATCTCTCTTCTCGGTGAGACTACAAAGTTTACCATCCCAGGTGACCACTGTAAGTTAGTTCTTAAGCAAAAACAAAACCAAATGCCCAAAGAGTTTTCTTTACCTGATAACTCCTTTACATTTATTCCTAGATCACTCTGTGTTGTTGGCACTGGATTATTTTAATTAGTATTTTTAATTGTTCCAAATATCCTCAAGCTCATCAGAAAAATATATGATTCATAAAGTCAGAAAAATATATGATTCATAAAGTCATAATTTTATATTAAAATCATCAAAGACATAACATTAGGCATCCCCTATGATTAAAATAATCATAAGGCTGCTGTGAGCAACATGAAAATAAGAAGAGATTGCTTGACCAACACAAGATCAAATGAAGCCTAATCTCCCATCATAGGAAGATGTGGAAACTTCAGACACAAGCACATTAATATGTAAAATTTAATTTGCTCCATTTCCAGAAACAAGTTAAATTAGGTTAGGAATCAGAGGGCCTCTTTCAAAGAGAGAGGATGGGTGGGAGGGACAGGAACAGAGGGAGGAAGATGAGTGAAAGCAAGATAAAAATGCTTGAGAACAAGCTGCTTTATATTCAAGGTGTCCTTTCAGGAGAAAGCTTGGTTTTCCATTTACTTTTACACTATAAACCCAGTTTCAAGAGACTTTTACTCTTTCAAAAGCAAACAAACAAAAAACAAACAAACAAACAAAAAACAGAAACATCAAGTGTTGGTGAAAATGTGTAGAAAAAGGAAAGTTTTAACACTTTTGGTGGGGGACTTTCCAGTCCCCTTGGAAAAATGTATGCAGATTTCTCAAAATATTAAAAATAGAGCTACCATATGTACCAAAAATTCTGCTCCTGCCTGGGTATCTACCTGAAAAATGCCAAAATTACTGATTCTAAGGGAATCACTTTTATATTTATTGTAGTATTACTTACAATAGTCAACTATTACTTATAATAGCCAAGCCAACCTAATAATAAATACAAAGGACAGAAGAGTGGATTAAAAACAAACATGGCATATATACACAGTGGAATACTACTCAGGTATTAAAAAAAATAAAATGAACTTTTGACATTTGTGACAACATGGATGGTATTGTCACCACATGGATGGAACTGGAATGGACAATCAATGCTAAGAAAATAAGTGATGAGAAAGACAAATACTGGATTGGTTTCATGTAAATGTGATACATAGAGGGGGAGAAAAGCAAAGGGTCAGATAAAACTGAATAAAACAACTGACTGGAATTGAGACTAAGAGAGGCATGGGGATTGGGGGCTTATGGGGAGGGCAACATGAACAGACTATGATGGATGGGTATGGGTATCTTGTTGGTGGGTATGAAGACTTACATCTGAGGAGGGGTGATCCTGAGCTCTGAATCACATATAATGTTAACCAGTGTTAGTGCAATTAAAATAAAAACTCTATATGATGTATAGTTTTTCTACTAATTATCTATTTGAAGAAATTTGAGATCAGAGGTCCCCTGAAAAGGGTAGGTATCTTTCTATCTACCTTATAATGTGATGTTATACACAATCAGATGATCAGATCAGAAAAATATTACTAAAGATTGAGGGGGGAAAAAGGAAAAGATAACAGTGATTGTCAAAGATAATAAATTATCCCCTTTCTTTCAATGAAATTGGTTCTAGATAGAACATTGGATAGCTACTGGCTTCGAACCTATCATACATGAAAAGAAGCAATGAAATTTCATATAATTAGCTACTGGCTTACAGTTCACTCTGATTTGCTGACATCTTTTTATTTTTTTGACCAATTGGTGATACAGTTATCCAACAAATCAATCTTACTAGTGGTTAGCAACAGGATCATCATTCTTAATTTAAACTGGAGCAAAATGTTCAGTTACAGAGTGAATATAGCAATAAAACAAAGGAAGTGCTAGCTCTCCTTTAGACATCTGAAATTGCAATCAAAGAGTTGCTGAACAAGTTTTATCCAATCATCACAATCCTCTCTTATGGGGACAGTTCTGGTAGAAATGGAATAGGAAACACTTGACAGTTTGTTTTTATATTTTTGCTTGATATTTGTAACTAGTTTCTCAGTAAGTCTGCCTTCACCATACTGCACATTATTCTACCAGGACTTATTTATCTACTAGCTACAAGTTCATATTTTTTAAATAATATCTCTTCAATTCCTCCTCCACCACCTCCATCTCCCACCCCTCCCCCATCATTATATTCTCTCATGGAGTTTGAGTTATTTTAGATTTCACACAAAAGTTTCTGTGTATCTTTACTACAAGACTCTCAGTGCTTTCAAGAATTATGTGTGGAGATGATATGCAGTCATTTAGATTACTTTTCTCACTAAAATGTACATTTTTTTCCAAAAATAGAGATATTTGTGCAGTTTATTCTATCAAAGTCCTTTGATTTGGAACACTCACTGCATCCTCTTATCTGAGCACACCAGAAGGCAAACTTAAGGATTATGGACCACAAATTGCATGCAAACCCAAGCAGGATGCTGTTAACAAAGGAGATTTCATGGTGCTGCGGTTTTCATAATTACATTAAAATTAGGTGTGTTTCTCTTTAAACACCAAAATGTGTTTTTATGAGGAAACTGGTTTCAGAATTTGTCATTAGAAAATAAATAAACAAGGACTAAAATGACATTAACTGTGATAAAATAGTGGTTTGAAGTTAGTTATTCAGCAACTCCAGGGAGACATAGGGCAGTCTTCAAGGAAAGGGCTTGGACTGGGAGTCAGAGGCTCTTCCTGGGTGAAGTACAACTCTGGCTTCAGGGAGGGGAGGTCACTTCCTCATTTGAAACTTATTTATTTGTACAGTTTCATGTCTGAGTGACATGATTGCTAATGTTTTCTCAAATCTGGAGACTCCTAAAATTCAGCCTTTTAAAAGGGCTTTGTTTTTTGGGAGAATTTAGATGCACATGCACCATAGGGTCCCTTGATTTGGAAGAGTTTTACAAATGTCAGTAAAGTGACTTTCCAACTTTATAGTATGACAACATTTGCTAAAATGAAAATTATGTCAGGAAAAGGAGATTTCATTGGGCAGCAAAGGGCATGGGATCTTCATTCTGAATTGCTCTTCAGTACATTCTGATGGCTCCATAGATGTCACTGTGAGCTCAAACCAATGACTTGAAAAAAGTGAAGCAATATCTTCAAATCCTGGCTTAATCTCTGGGAACATGGCCTCCAAAGGATATTAAGGCACAAATAAAAACTATTTTTGTTTTCAGAACTATGATTATGAAAGAATAAACTTGATGTTATTTATCAGGAAAGCTCAAGTTTGTATGTGCAATTTCTGAATCATTCCTTAATTCTTTATTTAAATCTTCCTTATTTTTCTTCTTTTATGGGAGTAACTTCTTATTAACCTATGTCCTGAGTTTTCATTAGCTCAATATATAGATTACACTGAATTTTTCTGTCAAAAATCTCTGGTTCCAATCCACACTTGCTACTTAGGTCAACATCAAATCTATCCCCAACAAGTTACACAGTTCTATAGTATGATCTTAGTTTTGTTTAGTAAAGTTCATAGATACCAAAATAGATTAGCTTAAAATGTATAAATATTAGCAGTCATCTTGCAGGATTTCTTTAAAGGTGGGCTTTATACTCTGCTCATTCTTATTTTTGAATTTTTCTGCAAAGCAATTGAATCTTATCTTTCCTTTATAAGGAAAAAAAGGACAAAAGGGGTGATCGTGGGGATGGAGGAGTGTGGGGAGTTTTGTGAGGAAAAGCACAGTAAGTATCATTTCTGTTTTGCAGATAAATAAGGTGGGACTCAGAGTATGTGTTGGAGACTTTCTCAAACTTATCCCGTGGACCTCCAACTTAATTCTGTTTCTAATATACCCTGGCCAGATGACATTACATTTGTAAAATGAATGTCACACACATAATTCTCTTGTTTCCTCACATTTCATGTATCATACAACATGAAAGTGTGGAGAATCAGATGCTTGGATTTTAATACTCCATGAAAGTTTCAGAAAACCAGATTACATCAACTACATGAAAGGAAACTTTCATATCTTCTAAAGTTCTTTAATTCATTTTGAATATTTATTCCTAAAACTCATATATGGTACAAACTTCAGGGATTAAAAAAAAGTAAAGATGAGTCATTCCTTTCAAGAAGCCTCATGGCCAAGATGGGTTGCTGATCTCACTCAACAAAGTCTTCAGGTGCTGTGATCCTGGCTACTCATCAAGGAGTTCTGCCCTGTGTATTGTCTTAAACTGGCCTGGCATCAGACAATATCAGTCAGGTTATTGGGTGGTCAATGAGGTTACAAGACATAGAAGACAAGACTCTAGAAAACCTCCTCAGCTCTCAGTGGGACTGTTTAAGTTGGTTTTTGCTGAGTAGAAGCAATCTCTAGGATTCACCTCTCAATTTTCTAGCTCCACTCTTAAGCTGAATTAATATTTAATCTAAAAAGAGCAAACATGGATGCACCTGGAAGAAATCATATTAGCAGAAACAAGTCAGAAGGAAAAAGAAACCAAATGGTTTCACTAATATATGGACAACCAAACGAAAGTACACAACTGGGGGGTGGGGAACCAGCTGGAGCAGCCAGGGTAGGGAGGTGGTCAGTGACCCCCAGGATCACAATGATGTGATGTGAAATATAATTTATACATAAATTATATAAATTTTAAAAAATTAAAAAATGAAAAGAGGAAAAAAGTAAACACAATATTGTCAGGCTTCAGTAAATTCGGGTATAAAGAAGAAAGATGATGGGTTATTAAGAAAGAAGTATTCTCTCCCAAATATATTTGAAACTGAAAATATATTCATTCTCAAATTACATTAAAATTTAAACTTCTCACCCAGGTAGATCACATGGCTGGAAGAAATTGCTTTTTGAGTTTGTAACGGGTTGTAAAATTACTGTTCAAAGGAATTACAACCACTGTCTTAAATATTGTCTTTGATGGGAAGTCATTGATAAGAAAATAGAAAAGGAAAAACAATGCTAGAAAGGATAACCTAAGTGGAGTCTGAAAAAATCCATAGTGAGAAGAAGGGGATTGTCTTTGGGAAGAAGAATGTCTTATGTTTATTTTTGAGTGAAACACCATTGTCACTCAAAGTTTACTAAAATAAAACAAGTACAGTACATCAAAAAGTATAAAATGAGTCAAAATCCAGGAGCAATTGTAACATGATTCTGACTACTATGTTTCCCACTTCAATTTAATGTACATCTTGCTATCAGTTGTCTAAACTTTGTGCTTAACATCAAAATGAAATCCCAGGCACTAACAAAACACATTATTATCTGAGCTCACTATCTACTTATAATTATGAGATCAGCCCAGACTTTGTTTTTTCCCCTGAATATTATTTTCTTACAAACACATGCTTACATTTCTGGTGGCTGGTTTATAAATGGTACATAAATTCACTATTTTTTGGAAAAAATATATTATTTAAAGACATTTAAATACTTAAGGAAATATTCTACCAGCTAAACTTTGAGTTTACAAAACACTGCAATAAAATGGCAATGTCTGCATATTTGGATGTGTTTAAGTGATAAATATCATCTTCTCTCACTACTATCATTTACATGTACCGAGCATTTAAGAATCTAGTCATCTGGAGTGATATTCTTGCCAGCAAAACATACACGTCTTTAAAAAGGAACTGGGCATCAGATCTCTTGTCCTTGGGCATTCTGACCTTGCATCAATTTATTGCTTTAGTTGAGTCTAGACTATGATTGTCCCAGTCCAAAATACACTTGGATCCATCAATCTTCAGAATACAATCACATTTTGTGAAGAGAGAGTGCAATGATTCATTTATGATTAAAAAACAAGACCAGCTCCACACACTAATCAAATCATGATATAAATAGGATTTAGTTGATGTGCTTTTTTCAGTGACATCATAGTAAGCAGAAAGTAGATAAAATAGAGTCCGAAATGGCATTATGCATATATATATATATATATATGTATATGCACATGAATGTGTATCTAGCAATCTGAGAGATCAAATACCTATTCAGTGTCTGTCTCCGGCCACAGTGCACAATGAAGAAGCACAAATTATGCTGCCTGCCTATCAGAAGCTTTTAGTTCCTGAAAAAGACATTTTGTACCAAGACATCTTCTCCTAAATGCCAGTCAAATTTTCTCAGACAGTCCATTATGCCTGGTAATTTTCCATATTTCCTCCTTCCATCTAGACCTTTTATTTAGTGAGTT
This sequence comes from Uropsilus gracilis, assembly GCA_004024945.1. Lineage (NCBI taxonomy): Eukaryota > Metazoa > Chordata > Mammalia > Eulipotyphla > Talpidae > Uropsilus > Uropsilus gracilis. The sequence continues at coordinate 20,283 of PVHY01002776.1, forward strand.
AAGGACTCACTGAATTAAGTAAAGTTAATTTTGGCTTACTTTGCCCCTACATCTATAGAAATGTTGATGTTCTGTAGATAGCACATGGAGGAACATCTCTCCCTGCCCTCCTTGCTATTTTCTTAGCTATTTCCTATGGACTTTAATCCATCAAGGATATGCCTCATATATACATATATGTGTATGTGTATATATATATATATAGGTATATATAAAAGTACACATCATATATATGGTATACACTATATATCTATAGGGTGTGTATATATACTATATATATTATATGTATAGTATATATACCATATATAGTATAACACATATACTTTTATATGTATTATATATACACACACTATATACACACACCATCCTCAAAGCTAATTCATCTAAATGGAACTCACATGATTCATGAGTCTGTCTGTAGCTGTATATGTATGTATTTACTGGAATAATATGTCTCTATGAGAAGGCAAAGTCAATGAGAGCAGGTATCCTATTTGCCCTGAGACCATTGTTTCCCTAGTTCATACACAGAAAGACACACTTTTAAATGACTGGATAATTAATGAAGTAGAAAATCCTGCAGGAACTACAATAACCATATAAAGAGTCACTCAAGGTAAACAGCATAGGAGAAAGGGGTGGGGAAGGGGAAGGAGGAGGGAATGAGTAGGTCATGTGAACACTCAACTTCAAAGGTCAGGTGGGGATGGATAAGGTCAACTTCAAGACATGAAATTTGATGAAACTATGGAAAGTGAAAGAAATAAGGAATGAAAATATTAAATTCTTGCTTTAACAGTGGAAAAAAATCACAAGTACTTTAGTAATATAAGACATAAAAATCTTTCATTATCCAATTTGTAATTTGTGCCTCAGGCACCCAACCAATATTTTGATCATTCCAGGTCTTTGCACCAAAAACTATGAGCTGTGGTAGGCATGTGTCAGCTTGGCAGCAGGAAAGGCACTGGGCTGGCAGGTGTAGGAGCCATACAAAGTCCAAAATGAAGGAGGCAACCCTAATCTCTTCCTGTCAACATGGCAGGGGGAGAGTCCTGAATCCACTGAGACCCGTTCACCTTCTTCACACCCCTTCTTCACATCTTTTCTTTGTCAATTATATATATATATATTTATAAATGCATATATTTATATATACATACAATATATATTATATAACATAATCATATAATCACATAATTTAATTAATATATATGATTATATATATTCAATTATATATATTTTGCATCATTGTCTATTGAGGTTCTCCCACCACCTTATCACACATGAACCATCTTAACTTCTTTTGCCCATCCCTCCTCTGATTTTACCCTCCTGCTCCTCTCTTGCTCTCTGCTTCAGTTCTGTTGACAGTTTGAAATTTTTCTTGTCTGTTTGCTTTCCCTACAACCCTCATATAAATGAGACCATCCAGTATTCCTCTTTTTCTTTCTGGCTTATTTCTGCTAACATGATTCCTTCTAGCTCCACCCATGTTGTTGTGAATGACATGTTTGTCTTTTTGATTGATGAATAATAGTTCATTGTGGACATATAGCACAGCTTCCTTCTTCACATCTTTTAACTCAGTAGCAGAGGTGAGTATAACATCCCATTTTTTCCATCAAGATCATCAAACCAAACAGTTTTCCATTCATAAATTTATTTGGTTTAAAATAAAGATATCTTTACCTTTATTAAATAAAGAGTTTCTACTGTATCATTAAATTAATGAAGGTCTCTCTTGGGACATATGGCACATTTGTGCTTTTTTCCCTGAATTCTTTACATGAAGTAGTATTGGGAATAGGATATGATTATGTTCTATATAAATACAAATTCATTGAGTGGGTGGGTTAATCCAGAAACCAAGAGCTGTTGTCTTCCTCCACAGATTCATTACATATAGTTCTTCTCCTTTGTCCATTCTGGCCATAAAATTCAAGTGCTGTCTACTTTATCTCTTTTCATTGCCACTCTAAATGGGATCAATCCAACAGGATCATAATCCTAGTATAAATTTAGTTCAAGAAGAGAAATAAAACCTATAAAATAGTACTAAGAAAATATGAATTTAACTCACTTTTACTTCTTCAATGTTGGTACTATTTCAATGATTTTAAAATTCAAACAAATTAGAGATCTAAAACTGAGTAATAGAGAATAGCCATCTATTGCTTATGAATAAAAAATACACTAAACCTATTTTAGAAGAATAAAAAAAAAGTCTATAAATAGGTTTATGGAGGACGTGCGTATATGCCATTTATGAAAAGACTCCATTTAAATTTATGTTTGTTTTCAACACAACCATAAGTTGTTTACATCATGTAGGTCTTTCAAATGTGAAAATAATATTTTTAGTACATAATAAGTTCTTAGTACATATTTCATTTGTATGAAAGAAGTTAGTTGATTATTAAAAAAATCAAAAATTAATGTTATGTAGATCAAGAAATTTCCCTAAAAATGCTTAACATAAAACCTTTGAAAAGCACATACTTCCATGATAACATGATAGTTTTCCATTAGATTCAAAACAATTGGCCACATTCAGTTCTCCCTTTCTTCTATTACTTTCTAAAATAATAATATTAATAGCAACCAACTTTTTTACCTGTCAGAGAAATTGTTAGTCTTTATCTTAATGTTACAAGATATAGTGATAGTATGCCATATAACCAGATATTCTGGTTCTAAATTACTACATAATATAACATTCAAAAAAGTTTATTATGGAAATGAAACTCACCATAGCATAAAGTGTCATATCTTTTCTCTATCCCAAGACAACTTATGGAACTTTCTAATGAATATCCAGGCAACTCTCAAGTTTGTTAGGTTAATTTTTTTTAATGTGGAAATGGTATGAAACTTCTTAATTTGTGGATTCTGTGTGATTTAGATATCAAACTAATATTAGTGAGTTATATGCAAAAATGACTTAAGAACAGCTTATCATTTAATATTGGAAATCTTCTTCTGCAAACTCATCAATAATGGCCTCTGTTATACTTTTAATTGTGACAATTAGGCTTATTATTTATTGTCTACCTTATTAATTATACTCATTTTATAATCCAATGAATTTATAGTAGCTAGCAAGTCATCCTTAGATTCTTGCTTTTCTACAATGACCCAAGGTAGAGTCTGTGATTTGATTTATCTACAACATATAGTAGAATATAGTACTATCTCTGAGCCTAAGCATTAAGCAGATCTGGTAACTTCAACCTTAATATTTTGGGATGTCATAAGTTATCATGTATGAAACTAAGCTATCTATAGTGAGATCATGTGGATGGAGTACTAAGAGGGAAAGACTCCCAAACTGCATGGAAGAAAATAAACATCCAGGCAACAACAACAACAAACAAAAACTGTACCCCAAATATAGGACCCTGTTTGGAGCTTTTCTGTCAATACCAGCTGTCCTAACCATCCAAAATTGAAGTATCAGGCACATGAGTACAGAAACCATTTAGAACATTCCAGTCTAGCAGACATGGCATGGAAAATGATAAAACTGTTGCCACTGTGCTCTACCCAAATTTCTGGCCAATAAAATCAGGAGAAATAGTAAAATGTTTTAAACCATTTAATTTTAGTAGTTTAATGTGTAGTAATATATAACTTAAACAGCTATAATTCCATTATCTTTGCTCTATTTAAAAAATAATGCCTTCAAAGCAAAAAAAAAAAAAAAACAAAAAAAAACTCAAACCCACTCAAATCAAGTTAGAATTATGTAACTAGAACTTTCTATTTTTAAGGCAAAGAATTTATATACAGAACTGTATGTATTCCAGTAATTTTTGTCTGCCTCTGGAGAAAGATATAAATTCAGGAAAGTCATCCAAATAGGAAGACACAGTTTAGATGGGTGTGTATACATTTTTCCTTGTACACATAAATCAAGGAATAGATCATGAAACATTTTAGAGAATGAATTGAACACATAAACTTCCGAATATCCCCAACCTTCCCAATATTGTGCTACATAACTGGACCTTTGATAAATATTAAGTGGCAGTGGATTAGATAAGAATCTGGAGCACAGTTAGTGTAGTACATCACTAAGGCACTAAACAGCACACTTTAATAGTAGGTGAACAAGAAGGATTATATACTGATACTAAAATGGTTACTGAGAGTAACAGCCTGGGAGTGGTCATTTCCATCCCACTTGAAGTGTGTCAGGGGAATGAAAGGAGAAGAGCATGATTCTCCTTAAGAATAGTTTTGCATCTTTTCCACCATTGAGAGAAATGGGTGAAATGGCTTTATTATCATGAGCTACAAGGCTACCTTGATTTTGAACTGCTCCCAAAATGCAAATTCCAGAAGATAATCAGAAGCTCACCTGGGCCATACAGCTTTTTTCCTAGTAAAATATCTATGAAAAAATCTTATCTTGAGAAGCATTACTTCAGAGACTTGCCCTCTCTACTAACTTGTAACAAAATAGACATTTTTGCAACTAAAAGGTTTATGTTGCTGTATGATGGCAGCCCCAAACAGGTTACTTGTAGGACCTGGTGGTCAAAAGTTTAGCTATAGTTTTAGGTAACTATGGTTTATATATAACCTGGTGGTCAATAGTTTAGCTATAGTTTTAGGTAACTGCTGTAAAACATTATTTTGGCACTAAGCAGGATATTTGATTAAGAAAACAATATTAACTTTAACAAGAGATATTATAGAAGAATGGCTGGAAGTTCCAGTCATTTTAGCATAATTCAGGTTCTGGAGTCAGTTTTCCTAACTCATTCTGATGTCAATAATAATCATCTACCTTGTTCACGTAACTTTCATCTCTTCGGCTACAGATTTCTCATTTGTCAACATGAATCTGAAAATTGTGGCAACTTTATAGAGGTTTTGTGGGGGTTAAATGAGAATAGACTCTATCCTAGCACAAAATAAAAGGTTAATACAGGTCACTTATCCCTATTCTTTACTATAGAACATATAGATCCAACTAACCAATCTTTATTATTAAAATTATTAATGCAAAAATTACAAAGGAGGAGAAACCGCATCAAATACCTCTCGTTGCACTGAAATCATTGTTAAATTCATCAAGAGACCATTTTGAACAGATTTTCTAAGTGGTATTAAGTTACCCCATAGAACCAATAATGCATTCATATATTACCTAAACATGGGGGAAAATGTTAACAGCCCCACCCAACCTATTATCACTAAAATGTTTGCCAAGTTTTATGTCATCATTTTTAGTTCAGGATTTTTAACTTTATTTTTATCATAATTCTAGTTAATTCATATCTCCAAAGAAGTTGTGAAGGAAAGAAGGCAACTTAAGTGAAACCATCCTCCAGTGTCTACAATGCACTAACACTAGAATTAGAAAATAGAACTCAATTTAAAATTAATTCTGGCATGGTTCGCCCGCTTTTAAAACTTGGCATAAAGAATGATTGGAGGAGCAAATGCATATTTGGCAAGACAGCAGGCTATTTTGGTATATAGTGGGTGGACAAAATGAACTGCAATCACTTCTAGGGCTCCAACTGACAAAGTTCTACAGAACGATCTGTTTCTCATAGTGTCTAAAGGAAACAGAGGTGACTATAACGTAATTATTCTCAGGGCACTTGGCTGGTTGTTGCTGTTAGCAATCATTGAGCTCTAGGTCACTGGTTGAAAATACTTTAAGATCTGAAAAAGAAGAAAACTTTTAAAAAATCTTTCTCCACAGGGTTATTTGCTTGTACATGAATTGGTAGTGTTGTTGATCTTGTTAAATAGATGAAGATACTGGTTTTCCTTCACTTTGGTTGGACCAAGAGGTAACCTTATTTATGAAAAAATGCTTCAAGATGAAAGGTATTTATTAGGTCCCTCTCCTGCATACTTTATTAGGAGAAATGGACCAATAAATTAAATTTTTGTGTGTTCATAAGAGAGAGAAAGAGAAAGAGAGAGAGAGGAGAGAGAGAAAGAGAGAGAGAAAATGGCAGAGAAACATAGTAAGAAAGACAGATAACAACAGAACTCACCGATTATAATGGGAGGATAATTTCACTCATTGGTCCTAAAAAGGAAGATAATTAAGGGACAACTATTGATACTTATAATATTGCTGTTTGAATGTTTGTCTTGCAATTATATACCCAATTTTGTATTTAACTTGCATGACATAGATTGGAAAATTAGAGAACTTGAGCTCAACAATAATTTTAACGTAAATTCACAGATAATTGGCTTGGTTTTTCTTGTACCTTTCATGTGTAGATAAAAATTCTAGTGACTAGTGGGTAGAACTGACTACTTTAGCAAAAGTAAAGTATAAGTAATTTTAGAGTCGGGAAATACTGGGATAAAGAAATGACAATTCTGTTTAATTCAAGCAACATTCACTAATGACCTACAATTTGCAGAGTACCTCAGCACATCCAGATGATAGACATCAAACACACCCTTGCATACTGAACACCCATACAGAGAGAGAGAGAGAAAGAGAGAGAGAAAGCTACAAAGCAAGCTAAAGTAACATTCTGAATAAAATGGGAAATGGGTAATAAACTAGTAGATACTGATTTCTTTTCCTTCTCAGTCCTTGTCTTCATGAGAATAATCTAAAAACCTTTTTTTAAAGCAAAGTTTTGGTGGATCGGAACTAAACTTCAGTGATGATTATACTCTAATATATGTAGATGTCAAACTCTTAAGCTGTATTGTTGCAACAAACAAAAAGCATGAACAAACCAAACTCAAATTATGAGAACAAATCTGTGGTTGAAATTTTGTCTGGGAGGTTGGCAAATTGGGTAATGGGGTCAACTGTTTGGTAGTACATGGAGACTGTAATGAATCATATAAACATAGGTGGTATTGTCTCTATACTGTATTACAGGTGTCCTGTTGCAGTGGAATTCATCTGAGATGTATACAATACTATCAGTCAATATTTCCTCAACTTAGTGTTTTAAAAAGAAAACAAATTTTTGCTTTATAAAGCCTTTCATTTCATCAACAAGTTCTCTAGCCCTCTCTCCTTGACCTGCTTGTATAATATTTAATTTTGTCATCAAAAAATAAATACATCCACTGGTTATGAGAAAAACCTATAAGAATCTTTTGCACAATGGATTGGTCAGTATCTTTGCTCATTTTAATTGACAAAATCAATAAAAATAATTTTTAAATTGTCCCTTTCTCATTCCTTTATAATAGTAATACAACTTATCATAGGCAGGTGTATAAACTGAGAATTCAGTATCACCAACACAACGGGAATGAACAATTTTTGGACTTTTATGTAATCCTACCTCAGGAAAATCTTTATTCATGCTATTTTAAATAATGGCATCAGCAAAATGACCTAAATTTAAATACGACCTTTTTGGTATATTTTAACTTGTGAAATTGAAACTGAATTGAATGGAAATTGAAATTCAATTTGTGATGACTTTATAGCCACTCTCATATTTAGAAAGTAATCATAGAAGTTTGAAATAGTGGACCAACTTTCTGTCCTCACCCTGACCTGCCCTCAAATACCTCCTGCTCCCAGCTCCCTTGGTATCATCACTGGAAGCTCTGCAGACAACTTCAACTCACCATGCGCCTACCACTCTTCACATGCCACACTTTACATATGCAGAGATTTTCTTCATGGCTTTTCAGTTCTTGTTAATATCATCATTATCAAAACCTGAATTCCAGAAGTCTTGTTTCCTCTGAGTCACACTTTTTTTCTTAGACTTGCAATTGTGAGACCATAAAGATGTCTCATCTGCAGTCTCAAATCTGCTCCTTCTTCTCTGCAAATATCACATCAGTCACAATACACTCAGGCCCTTCACACCTCTTCCTAATTAGATGAAACAACATCATGTTGCTCAAAATTCCCAATCCCCTTCACTTCCTATTGACTCAAGTATCAATTTCTAGTTTAGCATTTTATGGTCTCCATAGTGTGACCTCAAATGTTTTATCTCCTTTTCTTTCATGTATCTTCAATCAATATATCCAACGCACATGTACCTTTTGTCACCACCTGGACTCCATGGAAGTTTATCTAGACGTTTGTTCTGACAGGTAAAATAGCAACAAGATCCAATTTTTTATTCACGTGTCCTAAATTACTTCCTCTTAATTTATGTAGAGACTGGTTAATAGTAGCCATTTACATGTAAAGTTCTCTCAAGGGAAATAGATGTACCTCATCACAATACACTGTTTCCTCTGGTCCAATTACCTATTCAATTTCTCAAAATTATCCTAGTTTAATACCAGTTTCATTTCCTTTATTTCAAAGGTAAAGTCTTCCTTCCCATCACAATGTTCACGCTATAGTAGCTGTGACTTATTCAAACATGGAAAGAAGCAGTGCCATAACACTTCTTTCTGGGATCATCTCTCTTTCTTAATGCTTTTATGCTGCTTTCAGGATTAAAATCAAGCAAGATTTGATCTAAAAAAATGTTTATGCCAAAATCATATAGTCATATGCTTACAAACATAATCTGTTCTGTATTCTGAATTCATGAGTGCTTTTTATAAAAGCCCCTTTCTCTTAAGGTTTCCATAACTACTTTTTAAACAGCTGCATGAAGCAAATGGGTATGGTAGATTGAATCAAAAGCAGTTCCTCAATGATGCCCATGTCAGAATTCTCTAGCCCCATGAATGTCACTTACATTGCAAAGGGACTATGAAAACGTGGTTTAGTGAAGAGTCTTTCCACAGAGACAAGTCCTTTGTAAGAGTGATGTGGGAGGTTCAGAGAAGAAAATGTGATGACGACATCAGTGCTGGAGAAATGTCATTGAAAAAGAACCAAAAGCCAAGTGGTGAAGGTAGTCTCTAAATGTTGGATAAAACCAGGGAAAGCAATTCTCCCCTGGATCTTCCAGAAAGAACAAAGTTTTACTGACACCTTGACTTCCTCCTGTGAGACTGACTTTGAACTTCTGATCTTGAGGACTATGGAATAATGAATTTGCAAAAAGAAATTGTCATAGCAGCAATAGGTAACTAATAGAAGGTGTAGCTGATATTTTTCCCCTAATTAGTTGCTCTATCAGTATGTATATTTTTGTGTGTGTATGTTTTCATGTACACATGCATGTGCATACAACACATAGCATCCAGGTCATTTTTTTTGTCATGATTTGCTTAAATACTACAGCACTCAAAAGTGTTATTTTTCTAAATCATTCTTTATTTGTTTGGGGAGATTGCAGGTTTTTTCTTTCCTTGGTTAGACAGCCTAGCAAAATTATCAATTTTCAGGCTTCAGGATCCCAAGGGACGATTCAGTGTCTCTCTTAACAATAAATGACTGATGTAGTTTTAGGAAATCCCACTCTCTCTAAGGGGGAAATCTCTGAAACTCTCATTCATGCATTTTATTGGTACTCCCCTTTCTTTGATTTTTTTTATCTGCTACCTATTTGTGCCACTTTGAGATTACAACTTTGAGACTAAGAGAACTTCCCTGTTTTTTCAGCTTATAAAGTTACACTCAACAGTCATTTAACATACTCAGAGGAATGTCAGATTATAAGAGAAATAAGCAAAAAATTGAATGACACCAAAATCTGCTGACAAACTGAACCTCTAAAAGACTGAGCTCAGCACACATTTCTGTCCAGAAAAGCAAACATTCTGTTTCCTGCAGGATATGTCTGCCATTCACAACTCAGAAGAAAACATTGCTTCTGCTCATTTCACTTTGCAAAGAAAAGCCTGCATGAGTTTGCTGTCTGATTTGCATATTTATTTTCTAATTCTGACTCTGAATTTTGAGTCAAGGAGTAACACTAAGTAGTCTAAACTGAAGTTAAAAGTGTTTAAATACAGAAAGGGCCATATGAAGTCATTCTTCTTAGAGAATTAGTCATTTAGTCATTCTCAGTCATTCTTCTTAGAGAACGACTGAGAGTATGTAACTTTGAAAAATTGATTCTAATTAGAGAAAGACAAGGATATAAACTTGCCCAGAAACCAAACGTGTCCCTCCATGAGGGAAGCTAGTGAAGACTTTACCAGGACAGTGAACATGTTCTAGGTAAGACTACATACTCACTATGTAACAGAGTAGTCTGCCTCAAGCATAGTGAGATTGAAATGCTTCAACAGTGTGTTCTCCATCAGGACAAAGATTCTCCTTTCAAGGGAGACTGTTAACAGCAGAAGACAAGCATCTGAGAAGAGGCTGAGGAGTATCCTGCCTCACAAGTAGAGATGAAAAGCAAAGGGATTAGTGAGTCCAAAAAAGCCATATGTGGATTAGTTTTCCACAAGAAGAATGAGCCTAGACTGCCCTAACCCCAGCATTCAGAGCATCCTGTCTCCACCTTGTTGCACCACCCGTAGGCACCATTTCTTCCTCCACTCACCCTACAAGGTCCATTTTGCTTTCAACGACACACTGTGTGCACTCCTAGCACTCACCACTGTCTCCTTGGACATTATATGAGCAGGTGGAAGAGCATGACATGCATCACGATATAATGAGTTTGGAGACCTTCAGGTCAGGAAGCACTTATTACCCAGAATCCAATATGATGTTTCTGAAATCGATGTAAGAGCACTATTTGGATATACAAAAGGCTCTCCCTAGGTATATGGGGTTTTTCCCTTTATACGCTCATTCAAAAATGACAGCAAAGGATTTTTAAGGATCAGAATAACCCTTTTTAGTCAATGATAAAGTTGCCTAGCATTATTATTATTCCAAATTTTAAAAAATAATGATGATTATTTTGGAATTGAAATGCTTTGCAATTTGGTTATTGTTACAGAAAAAAAGTGGTTGCATTTAGATTTTATTTGGTTTAAAAGAACTCTCTTAGGTGGAACTAGGAGGGAAGTTTGAAGTAATATAAGAATATAAGAAGTATCTGTTTCTAAAAGTTAACACATTAGAACTCTTCGTTGAGACATACTGGAAATTTGAGTTAAAATACAAGAGAAATATAGTATTGTTTTTCTTTCTCTGCTCTGAGAGATGACATCTCAACAAAAACTTTTTCCTAATCATTTTCCCAAAGTCAGTGACATATTTTTTGTTATCCCATAAAGCATCTATATTTTAAAAAGTAATCTATTGTCTGATTGATCCCATATAGTCTATTAAAAATACAAATTGATAACTCTATTCACATTGCACATGAAAACTAATTATACTGTATGAATTGCAACTATTTGCTATATAATGTTTCAGATACATATCTATTAATTATGAAATATTAGATGACCCACATATGTCACATTGACAGTGGAAAAAATTAGTTTTTCACTGTTTTCTATACCTTACAAGTAATTAATAAAAAATAATATTTCTAAATTAAGCACTATGATAGCCTCTAAGCTTTGTTTTAGAGTTTTTTTGTAATTTTATTTTTGCTCTAAGACGTTGCTTAGAAATGCTTTCATGAACTTATTATATTGCTTCTTCTAGGTCTCCTTCCTTACTATCTCCCCGCCACACACACACACATCAAATAATCTAGTCCTTACCTCTCAGTAACAGTAGAAGATTGTGAGTGATCTGATCTAATTTAAACTGAACATTTTATTTTGAGTAAAACTATATAGCATTTTCACTCACCAGGTCCTAGAGAGGATACTATAATGGGTAAGACGCTATAGTCAGCACTAACTACTCACTAAAATGCTGAAGTGCATCCTTAACCCTGTCTTTCTCTCTATAGTAAAATAAATTTCAGGTGGACCATAGTCGGGGGTAAAAAAAGAAAGACAAATAACAAAAGCTATCAGTCTGGCTTGTTGGCCATCTGGAAATTCTGTGAGAAATTAGGACAGTTTTAACAAATAGAAGAGCATGATGTGGGTTGCATTATACCTGCCTACCCTCATCCTCCAAATCCATGTGTTCAAGGCCTAGCCTCCAGTCAGAATGTGACCTTATTTGGACACAGGGTCACATACATATAATTAGGCAAGCTAGAATAAGGTCCAGCTGGAGGATGATGGGCCCTTATTCTGGTGTGAGTGATGCCCTAATAAGAGGCACTTTGGACATAGAATGCTACAATAAGAACACCATATGAAGTGTAGAACTATGTTGCCATAAACTTAAAAAAGCTAAGAGAGAGGCATGGAAGAGATCCTTCCCTAGAGCCCTTAAAAGGGAATGTGGTCCTGAGAATAGCTTGGTTTTGAACTTCTGGTCACCAGAACTTTAAGATAATATGTTTCTGTTGCTTAAACCACTCAATTTGTGGAAACTAATATACATCTGGCAGGCATTCAGTTCAATTATATGGCAGCTCTAGTAAACATCTACAGAGAGGGAGAAGTCAGTTTAAGCAAATATAAAAATCTAGAAGCTCTAGAAATATTGATAACGGTACATAAATATATCGAAGACTATGCATGACAAGACTACGCATGACTAGAAGCATAGATAATGGTACATAAATATATAAGAAGACTATGCATGACAAGGGAAAACAGAATAAAATACACAAAGAAAATACTTCTTATTTTGGAATTTCAACTGAGCACCCAAAACTGAGCAAAATAGAGATCAAGTGTTATCACAGAGTAATCAAGGTGTTGGATTGTCTCTGCAAGGTTTACAAAGTGAACAGTCGAAACCAAGTTCAAAGGGAATATGGATAAGGCACTTTTAAAGTATTCTTTGGTTAACAATTAGTAACTTGGAATTAATAAAAGATGAGCTCAAGATTCGCTTGACTCCCCACCAACTCTATGAAGGGCTGAGAACACAGATGGCAATTGGGTCCTCAGTGATTAGAGCAAGGGCTGTCAGGGCAGTAAGGAATTTTCTTGGTCCTTGACAGAGTCTAAATGAGACTTCAGAGTTTTCTGAGGTCTCCTACTTCAGAGAACACGTCTGAGCCCTGGGGTTTGAGTGACACAGGAACTTTCTCTTTGAAGTGGACATTTATTGCAGCACTATTTACAATTGCAAGGACCTGGCAACAACCCAAATGCCCCAAGGCAGAGGACCTCATGAAAAAGATGTGGTATATATACACAGTGGAATATTATGCATCAATTACACAAAGGAATATTATGCATCAATTAAAATGGCAAATTTGATGATTTTTTGGTAACATGTCAAACATGGATGTACCTAGAAGAAATCATATTGGCAGAAACAAGTCAGAAGGAAAAAGACAGAAGCCAAATGGTTTCACTAATATATGGACAACCAAACGGAAGTACACAACTGGGGGAGGGGACCAGCTGGAGTGGCCAGGGAGCGGAGGTGGTGGGTGACCCCCAGGGATCACAATGATGTAAAATATATATTTATTACTTAAATAAAAACAAAAAAAACTAAGTTTAAAGGCAGATGCTGTCAGGAACAAGCAGTCTGACAGCAAAAAGCCAGGTTGTGTGAGAGGAGGAGTCCTTTCACAGGGCCATGGGGCAAGGAGGCAGGAGCATTCCCATGGACCTGTTAAAAGAGATGAAAAGACAGGGACCCAGCAAAAAGAACTGTCTGGAAGCAACTGGATGCCATGATGGAGTCTCCAAAGCAGGAAACTTAGATGGCTGGGTGAAGATCACCAAGCACTTAGACTATATATTCATTTCAGATTCATAATGAGGAACATTTGGGATGGAAATCTTAATCTTTAAAAGATGATTGGCGCAACACTGGCCAGGCTGCTACTAAACAGTGCATGCTTTGTGTGCCAATGATTTGGGATTCAATTCTTTTCTTTTGGTAGTCATTTGCTTAAAAGGAAAAAAAGGCAGAAAAGACAAATGGCCTCTGGTGGGATGCTGCCTGCTGCTGGGGGACTGGGAAGCACATTTCCTTCTCATTTCAGACAACTGTGATTCCAATTTGTTACACTTGAATCCTTGCCATGTGCAGAAATGAAGCAATGGCAAGGTTTTCTGCTAAGAAGAAGATTTAAAGAGCAGATGGGATAAAGATACAGTAAACTTCATGCACAGTAACCCTGAAAGTTTCAAGTAGATCTTTGCAAAAGAACTTTAACAGCATTTAACTGAAAAGGGTTATCACAAAGATGGAAGTTAAGTAAAGGTGTGGCCAGCAGGTCAAGATAGAGATGAAGGGAATTAAATTTGAAGAAAAAAATCTTCTCTTAGATATATATTTACCATCAGCTATCTTAAAGAAGCTAAGTTAAGGGGATATGGAATGGATGCAAAGGTATTTTCACAGAGAAGTCTTGAAGGAAGGTTATATATTGAAGAGAGGTGGATTTGTTGGTGAAACAATCTTGGGTAGAGTGAGCATGAGAGAGAGGCAGCAGTGGTGACAGGGTTTCTTGGCTTCACAACCTCCATAGATCCCAATGGTGTGGATTCACCATTAAGTCTGAGGCCCCAGGGGAAAAAATGGAGTTTCCTAAAGACATGGTGCTTTGATTATTTATCTTTCTGGGACAAGTTTGATTTTAGGTTGGTCAAAGCTTATTTTCATGTGTTTATTTCATTTTAATATTTTCATGAACTTCAAAGAGAATTCAAATTTTTAAAGAACAAGAGAGAAGTCTTATACTTTCTATCTTCATCTTCTTGGTGTACGATTCAATGCACTTTGACATCTTCTAATACGTTATAATCAGTGGACGTGGGGAAGATCTCTGCATTTCAATGCACTGCATTAGTCAATGTAAAGCGTCTTCACATATGTGTTGAATGTCATGCAATGAAACCTGTTCTGCAGCGTTAAATTGTGCCGTATAATCTTGCAGTGACCACACAGGTTCTGTACCATCTGCTGTTGGGCAGATATTTTTTTGACTCTCATCCATGTATTTTTTCACATGCATTGAACAGAAAACATGATTTCTGGACATCATGCACCAGTTCTCACTATTTTCTCTCATTTAAGAGACAGAAAAAACCTTTTAAGTAGCATCCATAGACATTGGTTGATTTATATTAAACCAGTCAATTAAATCATATTTAATTTTAATTAAAAATTAAATTCATGGCACTTCTGGAAAACCCAATAATACAAAATTTTTAAAAATCAAAATAACCTCAAGTTCTGAAGGTATTTCCTAAGGCATGAACAATATCGCTAAGGTCTGAACACACGTATAATATAAACAGGGATGATTCACAAAGAGTAGTGAAATATAAACTCATGACTCTTACTGACATACAGTATAGCACATGAAATAATCTCACTTAATTCTGAACTCAGGACACCATTTCCAATTTAGCTACCTAGATTCTTTCAAACACATAAGCTTTTATTCTGAAACATATCAATCCTGCATGTTTTCTAAATTAACGATCTATTATCATTTCTAAATTAATGATCTATTATCACTCTACAGCTTCTCAGTACTGTCAATTGTTTTCTAATCCACTAAGTGTACTTTAATAATTCATTGATTCATTATCTATAAAATGATTCCTATGCACCATTTATATTTCTTTGATTATATATTTCTTGTTTGCATGTATCAGTGCTAAAGACAGTAACTTTGTTTTATGGCAAGAGATCATAACCCCTTTGCATAAACCCCACATGTCCGCGTTATGACAGACCCTTGTACCAAAGAAATGCCGCTCAACAAAAAGTATCTGAATATAGCTGAAATTTTGATCCAATTTCATTTGGAAACATAATGTAAGAGAAGCAAAGCCAAAGCCCAGTTCTTTCCCTCTCCCCACCCCTGCACACCAACCACTTGGGAAACTGGAATTTTGTGGGCATAGGAAGGAAACATCCTTAAAATCAAACATTCCTGGATCAAATCGTTTGACACAGGTATTTTGATGGTTGCTTTCTATAAAATGGGAATAACCAGGTTAACACTAAAGGCTTGTCAAAGGATTGGAGATAATGTAGATATGTGAAGTTTACTGGGGAAAAGAAAGGAATCAACCTCGATTCTCCAAATCGGACCAATCTTCATGGGGGAGAGAAACTGATTTGGATCTTACAAGAAAATGTTTTGGGTCAGATGGAAATTTCTAACATCAGATATGACTCTACCACATCAACTAATCAGAAAATGTGTGGATCCCGACCAAAAAAAAAAAAAAAATCACACATGTACAGGAAAAGAGCAACAACAGAGCATGTTTTAAGAGTTGTGGGTCTAACAATTTCAGTCTAGTCATTAGATAAATTTCTCACTGCAAAGTTCCTGCCTCATGGCTAGAATACAATATAAATTCTTTGAAGTTTTCTATTTTAAGTAAAAGATAACAAGTTAGCTATAAAAATGAAATATCGGGCAAAGAAGAGAGAAGGAAGGGGGGTGGCACGGGAGGGAGGAACATGAGGGAAAATAGTGACAGGTCACGGGCAATATGGTGGCAGGAGAAATATGGAGACTATGGCAATGTAAAATTAATTAATTAATTAATAATTAAAAATAAAACTTTAAAAATGTTTTCTATTTTAATATGGTACAAAAGCCTTCCCAATTCTTCTCTCTGAAATCCAGTAGCTCCAAGACCCATCAAAGTTATTAAAAAATAAAGATCAACATACACAACATAGAACTTAGAATGGGCTTAGAAAAGCAAAGATAACTGAAATAATGAATGGTGACATCCACCCAATAATTATTATATACAATTAAATTTTTCCTTCCTGCATAAATGTAGAAGAATTAAGAAACACTATCAAAAACTAAGTGGGTGTCTTTTCTCAGAGTGCATCAACCTACAAGAGAACTACAGTCCAAAACAGAGGTTCTCTGGGGGAAGCAAAGATGATCTATGCCAGGATCAAATTTTCTACCTTGTTTCTTTAAGGATTTTCAATCTCTGAGCTGTTTTAGGAAAGTAATGTTTTTAATTGCTGCCATATAAAATGTGTGCATGTATGTATGTATATATAAATATATACATATATTGGTCAAATGTTTGAAATTCAGGAAAATATGCTGGAAAATCAGAAACTTGCTTTAGGAATCCTAACTAGCAACACTTTATAGCTTTACTTCCACATAGAAGCAATATGCCTGCTGGCTCTGAAGCCAGACAGCTTTGGTTTAAAATCTCACTCTGCCTCTTGCTAACTCTAGGATCTCCACTAAGTTGTTGAACTTTCCTGGTCTACAGTTTGCTCATCTCTCAAAGGGTCACAGTAAGAGTATCTACAACATAAGTTTGTTGTGAGAATGATTTTTTTAACTATGCATTTAAACATTAATAATTGTCAGATTCCTGGTAATTACCATTACCATCTTTGGGCAAAGAAAGAGCACACAATGAACAGCACCCTCTTGCTCAACCATCAGGAGAATGAGCGCTGACTGGGATCTTACAAGTACATGTACATGTATGTGATTCACTTGGTGTAAGAACACAGGACACAACAAGGTTGAGACAGAAATGAGACTCCAGTTCACATTTGCTCAACCCAACAGAAAATGCAGGATGGTCAGTGCTCTAGTGGACTGGGTACACTGATGTCATTCTATGTTAACTAGCCTGGAGTGTGATCTCTGGATGACCAGGATGAGGATTCAATGAGTCAGAAGTGGACCCCTGACTTGGACCATAAAGCTGGTCATCCTCTACAGTGGAGTTAATAAAATTAAAATGTCTCTGTTGTCACACAAAACAGGCATAAGTCTTCTGCTGTTCTTACTTTCACAAAGCTACACATCAGGTAAGAATAGTTTAAACAAATAAGATCAACCATTCTATGCTATCTGACTTTTAAGGTGATAGATACATAGTTTGTTTTGATAACATTTTCATATTTTTAAGATATTTCATGGGTACCTCAACTTTTTCTTATTTTGGAAATGCATAATTATATAACTTTGCTGTGAAATTTGGCAGATTCTTATGTGAGATTTGGCTTAGAATATTATCACATTCAACATAAAACTCTGGGAGTCTAAACTCATTTAAAAGAGAAAGACATTTGGAGAAAAGTTTTTGCCATGCACGTTGAGAACAAATTACTTCTTTTGCTTAGGAATATTTTTTTTTCTGAAATTACATGAGTCAATGTGATAAAATAACTTTTTAATCTACCCTTTAGCAATATCCTTATTTATTTTGATTGAGGTAACATTGGTTTAGAGCACTGTAGATGATTGACGGTCTCAAATATGTATAATCACCACACCGACCATCAAAGCACCCACAGTCCTTTGCTGTAGCACTTTACATTAGTCTTTACCTTAGATCCTTGAGCCTCTCTGCCCTTTGTTACCACCCTTGTTCTGTCTCCCTCTCAACAATCCTCAATTCTGCAGTCCTATTTCTAGGGTTTGTTTTGATTTAGTTTTGACTGTTACTTTGTTTTATTTTTTTATATTCCACATATGAATGAAATCCTCCATTTCTCTTTCTCCAGCTGATTAATTTCACTTAACATAATCCCCTCCAAGTGTAAGTTAATGTATGTATGTATTTTTAGGGATGTATGTAACTAGAGGGTGTTGTCATTGGTAGTCTTCCTAGAGGGTTCATGAATAAGCATCAGGGTTGTTTGGGTCTCTGGAATTATGTTTTTTTTTTTTTTTGTTATGTGTGTGGTGGTAATATGGGGGGAGATGTGATAATAGCTGCTATTAGATTCTCAAAAGGGTCAATGAACCCTTTACCCCCAATGAACTAGGCCTATAAATACTGAGAGGTAAAAAGACAATTTGTGGATATGTGCATTATAGGAGATATATATGCAGATGGTAGCAATGTCTTACTTGGTGTCTTTCCTCCAGATTCCCAAACAAAAAGTGAATAAGGGCAAAAAGAGAGTGAATTACCCAGAAATATCCAAATCTTTCCATGGAGCAGTGCATTGTCTAATGAAAAGAAATGTGAAGTGTTTCTTTTTTTTTTTTTTTTTTTTTTGAGACTAAGTCTCACTATTTTTGCCTGTGCTCCAGGCACCACAGACCCAAGCAATTCCCAGGCTCAGCTTCCTGGGTAGCTGGGAATACAGGTGCCACCACAGCCAGGTATATATTTTTGGAACTAGGTCTCACTATGTGCCCCTTTGCGGGACTCAAACTGCGATCCCTGGCCCCTGCCATGGCTTCCTAGGCTGCCGTTTACAGGCATGCACCACCACGCCTGGCCCTGAAATGCTTCTTTTTAATGAGAAAGTGAAGATGAATTTTGGGTAGATGGGAATCTTGGTCTTAACCGTATGCACAGTGTGTAGACCTGTAGCAAACTTTAGTGCTAGGAATAGGCAGGAACCACACATATATGATGCACACATTTGTGTCTTTGAACTCTATGGGGTTTATATTGTTAGATTCATTTCCAGATAAGAAAACCAAAGCACAGAGAGCATCAGGGACTGGCTTACGATTAATTTAAAAATTAGTTATCTTTGAATTTGGCCTATGACCCAGGCCTTCTGATTCCTGAGTGGTATCATAATCATATAGCCACACTGATGACCACAACTGACCTGTAAGTTGGCTTCATACCATGACTGCTAGTTGGATTGGGGCTGAGGGAGCTAGTCAGAACATGGGTTGGAGGTGATATAAGTGCATCCTTCTGTTCTTACCCCTTCTCATGTTATCCCTATAGGTGAATCTGTTGGACCTGGGGAGCGGGCTCTTTGAACATGGATTTGCCTATTGTAAAGGGCATATTCTCTATTTTGTCAAGGAGACATGTCACCTTAAGTGACCACATTTGAGATGCAGATTTGACTTCAACAATAAAAGAAAAATTTGAAAGTCATTCAGTTGCATGAGTCTATAGTTAAAAATGGTACACAACTACTGAGACTTAGAATGTGAAAAAACGAAAGAAGATCTTTCACAGAAGACCAAGGGAAACTTAATGGTTCTTAATCTAAAAATTATGAGTCCTTAATTCTACTCCTGGTTTACGTACTAGCAGGGGTGATGTCTCTCTCTCTCAGCTAGTGTTTTCATTTATAAACTGGTACATTAAACTGAATGTTTAAGGTCTTTAAAACTTAATATTTCACAGAGTTGACCCTATTTATGTTTTTTAATGATACTCTTCATGTTGATTCAGAAGATGCAATTTTATAAACCTGCATGATCCTCTACATATAATTGATTAGGCGGAGGAGTCATGAAAACTATTAGTTTGAAACATTAATTCAAAAGCTAGATGGGCTCCAGTGTTCATTGCAGGATTCTTCATAATAGCTAAGAAATGGAGTGTTGACAATGTCTGATGACAGATGACTGCAGAAAGATATATATATATATATATATCCATAGTATGGTCTCACCCATTTATAGAGTATAAAGAAACAAAGAAAGGGAACAAGCAAAACAAAAATAAACACTTTGATTCAGACAAAGGACAGGTGGTTAGCAGAATCAAAGGTGAGAGGGTTAAAATAGGCAGAGAGGGCCAACTGGTTGGTAGTGGGTGGAGACTGGACATTTGATGGTATATGTGGTATAACACACACCATTCTAAGGTGACAAAGTGGAGACATCTGAAATCTATAGAGTGCTGTAAGCTAATATCAATGAGAGAGAGAGAGAGAGAGAGAAAGAGAGAGGAAGGAGAGAAGAGAAAAAAATATCAGTTTAGTTTTAATAATGAGTTTTTGAAACAGCCAAGTTCCAAATAAATTTTGAAACTTTTTGAGGTTAACTAGAATTCCATACTGATATGAAAATTTAATTTAAAACTAGTTTTGCAATTTTTACTCTAGGCTCCTAGCCTCCCACCCCCATAGCCATGCTGAAAATAAATTCTAAATAATGTAAATCATTTCTTTGGGAACTAATTTCTACCTTTATCTCTGAGGTTCAGGTCAATTTGCTTCACTAATGTTCTAATCACTTTTCTCTAAAGAGGAATGGAAAGACACAACTTGACACAGACAGGCTTTTAGGGTAGGCAATTATAATTAAACAGACAAATAAAAAAAAGAAGCAGTCTACACTGCTGGAAAGTAATTGTAATTTCAGGATATGCATGGCTAAGCTATGTTATACACTGGTGGTACCTATCGTGAGGTCATTTCTGCTCAGGCCATTATCTCCTCATTACAAAAATCAAAATTGTTTCTCTTCTATGAGGTTTCACCTGAGAAGTTGCAAGTTATGACATGCACAAGACATCATCACTATAAAGTAGGTCTTAAGCAATCATCTTAGGAATTAAGCTGGATCAAACATTTTTTTAATCAAATTTACCCAAGAAAATATACACTGGTATTGTTAAAGATGCATTTTTTAATTCTCATTAAGATTTTTTGGTAAAATGGGACAATATATCCCATGAGGCTGCTGTGAAGATGAAATGATAGAATACATGTAAAATTCTTGGAAAAGCAATTGATCATATGAAATGATAACCATCTCATCAGTTAGCATTTTGCTAGACTCACTTCACAAGCATACAAAAGCAGTTTGTTTTCTATGAGTAGAGATTTAAGTCACAGAAATCTGGGTTGAACAGCTCAGTTTCAGTTTCAGTTGAAAGTTCCATGATGCCACCAGGCACTTTATGTTTCTATTGAACTTTGTCTTAATGCTTCCAATGATGGTTCTTATACTCCCAGGCCTCACAACTACATTCCAGGGGGGGAAAGGAAGGAGCAGAGAGTAAAATGCAGCAAGCCTATAAAACAACAGGGTTCCCTGACTCCTATCTGCTTAGAGTTCTAGTTATATTCCTCTTCCTAAAACTCAGTCATGTGGATCCACATAGCTGTCAAGGAGGCTGAGAAATCAAGTTTTATTAAAGGACACACTTCTCTACTTGATCCAATCTACCATCATATTTAGAACCATCAGTAGTGTACAAAAGCAATTTCCATTTGTCCCCAGTTAATATTTTACTATGATTCTGTGGGTAAGTAGGAGGAATGAAAAGATATTGGAAAATCAACCTGAAGGTCTGACCCCGCTCTTATGAGAATGCATTTACACACCCTCATATCTATCTAAAAGCATCGTATAATTTTGTTTTCCAATACTCAGCAATTGGTTGTATCCTTAGGACAAAGGTTCAGAAGCAATAAAGAGATCTCTGGCTCTGGTCTGACGTTCCACATGCGTCACCACTTTACTGCTGTGTTCATGGCTCTGTTCAACTTTGCAGCACCATTTTCCATGAATCATCTCCATTACCTATGAGTCATCTCCCACATAATTAGCTTTATATCTCATCTGTGTTCAGAGAAGCTGCACTTTCCTGCTGGGGAAGAGGCAGGTCCTTTTCCTTCTACAGCCCAGGCACCCAGCTGATGTGCACCTTAACTATAGCTGAAAGGGTCACCAGGAGCACATGCCTCTAGCTCTACTCACATGGCTCACTCTAGGTGGTCTGGTGGGGTGCCCCAAAGTCCATGCCAACATCAGCTGGGAGCAAGTCAGAATTGCAATTTTTTGTAGCTGCCTTGGATTTCAGGAATGAGAATCTCTGGGAAGAAAGCCTAGGAATCCTGTGTTTTAACAAACTTCCAGTGTGATTCTGATTCATGCTCAAGTTTGAGAAACACTGTCTCTGAATGCCTGGGGTTTTGCAGCATGGTCTCTAGCTTAAACACTTAGCAGAAGTAGAGATGTTCACATGTCAGGTGACCCATTTGCAGAGAATAACAGCCTGTTCATCTCTGTCAACTACTATTTACAAGGAGAAAATGCTTCGCATAATTTTGGTTTACTTGCAATCAGAAAGCATATCTGGCTTTTAGAAATATGAACATTCCAAAAACAATAAAATGCAGTCAATTATGTTGGGCTGTGCTGATTTCCTGAGGGACAATGAATGCTACCCGGTACAACCCCTAACCAAATTAATCAGAGCTGCCTACTTATTGATTCACCCTCTCACACCTCTATGTTGGAAACTGCCAGAAGCATTGAATTAAATACACAGTATGCCCCATCATCTATTCATAAAAATCGACTGCAGCAAACCCAGAGGAGCTTGCAATATCGGCATTAAAAAGGTTTCCTTTGTGTCACTCAAGAGCTTAGTAGGGAATGTTGGCCTCTGTGGCCCTCAGTGGAAATACAGTTTTCTCATTAACTCTTTCATCAAAGAAGAACTAGAAATTTAGCATTCTGTCATCCATGGGGTTTCAGAAGAAATGAATCATGTTTCCTAGTTATAAACATGTGATATAGAATCAAATATCCTTTGTTCATTCCTTTGCTCTAAAATATATGAAAGGTCTACATACCAAGACCTTTACACATATGAAAGGTCTACATACCAAGCACTAAGGTGGTATCATGAAGATATACAAGTGAATAATGCAGAGTTTTACTAATCTCAAGGAGAATTTGCACTGAGAATGAGTCTATGATGGAATTAAGCAACATTGAAATGAGTGCACATAGATTCACTAGCATTAACTTGACCATACTACACGACTTCAATTTGAAATTCCAGCACCATCCTTGAAGTTCATAAATAGCATTTTGTGTCCTAGCAGAGCTCAAGCTTTCATGTATTCTAATAGGGACAATAGTAGATTTGTTGTTACATCAAATCTGTGTAGCCAGTAGCAGATGATTCCTGAATAGGAACACATAAAAGAAATAACTGGGAAAACTAAGCCAACAACAAAAATGTTCTTAACAAATCTCTACATCCAATTTTTCCTTAGATCACATTGGCATTTGATCTACAAAATGCTAATAGCTATCAGACACTATTCATCTCTTCTGTCACTCATGATGTAGTATCTCCCCAAAACAGAAATACTGATTAGATGTCTTGTAGGACTAAACAACATGAGATGATTATTTTGTTAAAATTTACACATAAAGGCTTTTTATAAGGCATGCATAGTTTCTTAACTTGATTTAGTTCATTCACTCATCAATTCATGCGTTAGTTTATTGAATAACCAAAGAGCTATCTAGTTAAGCAAATGTTATTCTAGGTTTAGAGGATTCAGTTGTGAATAGAAAAGATGAGGTTCCTATGGAACTGAATTATCATTTGTCATAGAAAACAAAATTAAACGATGATGCTATCTTAGGAAAATTTATGTTTGTATACTTTGCCACAGTAAAAAGTGAAAAAAATATAAAATAATGTCAGGTAAGAATATAAATGCCCCAAATGGAAATTAAACAGTATCATAAAAGAGAGACTGGTATGGGGAAGGAATGTATATTATTACAGATACAGTACTAAGATTCACCTACTTTCAGGAGGCAATATTTGAGCAAATGACAGAAGTGGGCAAGTGAAATTAGGATGGTGCCTTTGAACCACTGTAAGGAAGGAAGGAGTAAGCCATGTTGAGGTATTCCAGGGACCAAGACATCAATGCAAAGATCCTGAGGAGAAACTCACCTTGGAAGCATATGAGAAATGGGAAGAAGTCAAGTCAGTTGCAGAAAAAAATGGTGTGAACTTTGTGGGAAGGGAATGTTAGAGGCCAGACCATTCAAGTAATATGAGGCTTATTGAGGGTTTTTGGGTTTTGAGTGTGATGGAAAACTAATGGATGGTTTTGAAGAGGAGTGTAACACAATTTGATGTTCAGAAAAATCTAAGAAATATTGCAGGCTTGTTTGGACCACTTCCATAAAACTGTATCCCAATAAAGTGAGCTGTAGAATATTTGATTTTCCAGTGCCTATGAACCTGTGTCTCACTCGACTGGAGTGTGTTAAGTGTGCAATAACATTAGTCTCAGAAAAACATTGTTTACTTATGGGAGCCCAGCTCAGAGATGAGAAACTTGTAATTTAAACCTTTTACAAGTTAAGCTCTTTGCCCCCCGCAGGAGGAACAAACTGGGAGCTGACCTGAGAAATCAGGGGACCCTAAGGGCGTAGTTCCCCAGACCCCAGGTGTAGGAGTGCTGGTCATGAACTGCATCATTATTAAGAAAACTATGGGAGCCCAGTCGTCAGATTCTTTATTTAATTAAATTCTCTGTGAAAAATCATTGAAATACTAGTAATGAGCGTGAGGCAAGGAGAACTGGATAAACTAGATAAGCTTTACAGCCAAGGAATAACCTTGGGTGACCTGTAACCAACTTAGTTATCCTGATTCCCTAAAAATGATTGCTTAGGAATGTTTAGTAGTATCTAATGATAATCTATTTTCTGTTAAGATATTGATTTCTGTCTTCCAATGATATTGCCCTCACACGCTCATGATATTGCCCTCACACACTCATGAAATTACCCTCACGTGCTCATTCCTGCTCTCACTGAGATAATGCACTCATGTACTCATGAAATGCTTCTCCTCATGGAATGTTGAAGTAGCTCGTTTAAACAATATAAAAGCGGCATGAAAACCTAAAATAAAGCAGCAGATTCCACTGCTCACTGAGTTCGTGTCTGTGATCATCATTAGCCTGCCTGAGTTTTTCCTGTCCATCTGAAGCCTGGTACTTAGCGGTCTTCCTTGCACGGCTGGTCCATGACATTTACTTATGGTCAAAATTAGACCTTAATTAAAAATACTTTATTACCTTAAGAAATGCTAATCATCATGATTTTTTGCTGGTGGACTATCAATGTTGACAGCCAGTGACTAACGTGGTGGCTACTGAAGGTTGGGGTGGCTGGGGTGGGGTGATTTCTTAAAAGAGGAAAAGACCAAACAAGCTAACAGCCAAACTAAAGCATATAGCTGGCAGGACGGAGGGCATGGGGTGGGAAGGTCAGGGAGGAGGCAGGCATGGAGGACTGGAGTGATGGTCCACAGATGATAAGGTAGTGGGAGAACCCCAGGGAATACAATGATGTAAAGTAAAAATAAATAGTTATTTAAAAAAAAGGACAACAGTGAAGTTTGCCACACTGACTCCTTTTGTCACCAGTGATCTCCCTGTAGCATGCAGAACTGTTAGATAGCATTTTACCCACAATACAACTTTGAAAATTAAAGTTAAACTTCTTGATGAAATTTCAGCAATGTGATTATAGCAATTCAGTCACATCTTAAGTTTCACTTCTAATTCCAGTTCTCTTGTTGTTTCCATTCATCTCCTCCACAGCTGTCTTGACCCTTCAAAGTCATCCACAAGGGTTAGCATCAACATCTCTCAATGTCCAGTCAATATTAGTAACATTGACCTCCTTCCACAAATTGAAAATGTTCTTCATGGCACCTAGAATGATGAATCCTTTCCAAAAGATCTTTGATTTATCTAGATTCTTCATCAAAGGAATCAACATCTATGGCAACTAGCGCTTCATAAGATGCACAAAATATATTTCTTAAAGAATGATTTGAAATGATCACAGATCACCCAAACAAATTTGTATTAATGAAAAAGTGAAATATTGCAAGAACAGAAAAAAGGTGACAGAGAACAAAGCGCACACATGTTGTTGGAAAACATCCTGTACCAACAGACTTGATCCTCACAGAACTGTCACATAACTCCAGAACGGTAGTTAGTATCTGTGGAGCACAGTGAAACAAAGCACAGAAAAATGAAGTGTGCCTGTACTGTTTCTAATTCTCTTATTTTTAGATAACTATAGATACAAATGCAGTTGTAGGAAATAACTCCGAGTTATCTGATATGTCCTTTATCCCATGTGTCCCCAATAGTAATTTCTACTCACCAAAGTACAATATTACAACCAGGTCATTAACACTGAAGTCCAGTTCCATCAGCAAAAGAATGCTTTTTATTGCTCTTTTATAGCCAGCTCTATTTCCTCTTTCCTCAATCCTCTGTCCTTAACCCCCAGCCATGAATCTGTTCTCCATTTTTGCAATGTTGTCATCTCAAGAATGTTATGTAAATGGAATAATGCAGTATATAACCTTTTGCAACTGGGCTTTTTCACTCAGTATAAATCCTTGGCGATTCATGAAGGCTGTATATGAAAACAGTGCTTTCCTTTTTACTATTGAGTGATCATGTAAAGGATAAACTGTAATGCAATAATTACCCATTGTAGGGTAATCCAATCTGGATTGTTTTCAGTTTGGGATTATTAAGAATAATGCTACCATGAACATTAGTGTTCATTTACTCTGCATAAGCATACATCATTCTTTCAGGATAAATGCTCAGGAATATGGTTACTTTGTCATATATTTCACTTTATAAGAACCTCTCAAACTGTTTTCTATAGTTGCTGTACCATTTCAAATTCCCACATCACAGTCAGAGAGTTCAGTTATTAGGCACTCTTGCCAGCCCTTGGCAGTATCAGCTCTTTGTTGCTGTTTATTAATTTTTGTTTTTTCACTTTTGCATTCTAACAGTAGAAAGTGGTATCACTTTGTGGTATAAGTTTGGATTTTTCTAATGACTAACAAAATTAAAATCTTTCAAATCCTTACTGGTCTTCTGATGATCTTCTTTAAAGAAGTATCTGTTTAGATCTTTTGCTCAAGTAACATACTGTAAGCAAACAATTAGGTGTGGGTTACTCTTTCTTTTTCTATCTCATCCAAATAAATTAGGTTATTATCTTAATGTTTTAAATTTTAATTTCTTAGGAGATAAATAATTTCTTTGAAAGGTTAATTTTGGGTAGATTCCCAGAAGTGGGATTACTGGATCTACCCAAAGGACATCAAAACACTAATTCAAAAAGACACCTTTACTTGGATGTTTATCACAGGAGTATTCAGAATAGCCAGGATATGGAAACAACCCAAATGCCCCCAAATCAGTGAATGGTTGCAAAAGGTGTAGTATATTTACACAATGGAATATTATTCTGCAATCAAAACTGACAAACATGATGTATTTAGATAACAAGGATGGATGAACCTAGAGGGTATCATATTAGCAGAAATAAGTTGGAAAGAAAAAAAACAGAAATCATATGGTCTCTACTATAAATTGGATATAGGAATGACAAACAAAAGACCAAGAAAAAGTCAAAATAAGCTAACAACAGAACTGGGACAAAGAGCTAGGGAGAAAGAGGAGAGAGGGAAAAATCAAAGAAGGGAGAAGCACAAGAAGATCAAGATGAAGGTTCACAAGTGATAAAGTGGAGGGAGAACCCTGGAGAATGCAATGATGTAATACATATATATAGACACACACATAAATGCACACATACATACATATGTAAACAACAAAATGATTAATAAAAAAGAAAGGTTAATTTTGCAACAAATAAGATTTTGTCTAAACCTCTTCATAAAAAGTGTTTTGTCTAAACCTCTTCATAAAAAGAATATCTGTGCCAAAAATGAGTCTACCAATACTACCCCTTTGATCTGCACTGATATTAATTTTATAACCTATAATTCTACTGGGATCAAAACAGGCATTAATATGAAAGAGACATAAATCCCAAAGGGATCAATGGGGGAAATACATGTATATGTATATATATGTATGTAAAAACATCACTTCTAGAAAAAGACATAAAACCTCAGTTCAGTATTTTCATTTGATATGAAAATATATGTATGGGCATACATATGTATGTGCATCTCAAATAATAACATTGGGAATTTCCTTTGGAATTAATTCACTCTAAAGGCAAAGATTTTTTTTCCTAATGTGAGAGATTGCAAATTTACTATAATTCCACAAACCTTCCTGTCTGCAGGTTGACTTTATGATGTGATTTTGCAACTTTTCTCATAAAAAAACTAGTAAATTTGGCCTTATGACTTAACTATTTGCTCAATAAGGAAGACTAAAGTACTAATACTTGTATGTCTCAAGAGGCCATACTTGGTGCTCCTCTTGAAACTGTGACACTTCACATGTAAGCAAACCCTGGCTGAATAGTGAGATACATGTGGCCCAAATGTTCCTTTGCCCACTCACAATCAATCAGCTCTCAGATGCTGATCACAGATGATGATAATTATGATGAAAATGGAAAGAGTCATCCAGCTAAGTTCAGGTCAAATGGTTGACCCAAAAATGATGGAGTAAGTGAGAACTGTGCTTTCGAATCTGAAAGGAAACTTTTCATTTGAAAACTAAGTAGAATATTTTTAGCAACATATTAAAAATTATGTCATAGTTAATGCAAAGTATAGAAGGTCCCTTATTGGTTACATTACTTATCAAATTCCACATTTATGCTGTAATTATGTAAGAACCCTCTTAGTAGGAGAAACTGCTCCTATGATTTAAAACAGGTAAAGAGAAAAAAAAAAACAAAAAACAAACAAACAGCAGAATCATGTATATATTTTGTTATGAAACCTACTTGAAAAGTTGGATGTGACTCTCAAAGGGTAAAAGTAAACTCTTTGGAAATTTTTCATATTTCTCAGTTTAAAATGTATTCTTTCTAAGCTCCCCAGAAAGAACCATAAATCTTCGACCGTGAAAAGTCCTTTTATTATGTGCTGTTAAAAATGATTTCCTTTGGTGAAATTGCATTCTCCAAGCAGCACTTTATTACCTACATGACATATTATAGTCTGGTAGTGGATCTAAGAATGCTTTGGAAACCCTTAAATTGCTCTGAGAATTAAAATAAAATGCTTAGACTAAGCTAGCTCATCTAGCAAGAAGAGAAACCAGAAGAAATCAGGTGAGAAAAAGGAAAAGCAAATGTAGAAAACAGTAAATTAATCAGAAAGTAAGAACATATGTATTTTCATAGGTAGGGGTTTCATTTCATCTAAGCATTTTGTCTATTCATTTAACTGCTCACATGATACAAATAATGGGCTTTCTAAAGACATGATATACAAATGGAAGATTATCCACAAAACCACAACCACAATACTTTGAAAAGTTTGAATACAATTCATCTTCGTATGGTTTCAACTACCATCTAAAGGCAAACAACACCACATCTTTATCACCAGTTACCATTCTCTCCACTCCTTCAAAGGTCATCACCAATGAAGAATGTTATTAATAAGATCCAAACTAAATTCAATCATCTCTATTACCTCCTACAGCAGGTCCCCCCCCCATCAAAAGTCTCAAATTCTCCTTTCTAAGTCCCATCTTCTCTTTAATCAGTCACCAGAGTCTCATTTCTACCACCAAAGCCCAAACTTTCAATTTGGCCTCAATTCTCCTCTCCAAATCATGAACCATCATTTTCCTTTCACTTTCTTCAGATTAATGAATATCATGCTTCTTTGGTAGATGTTGATTTGCTAACAAGAGATAGTTCCCAAATAAATATTCCTCTTCACATCACTCATTTTGTAAATAAATCAAATGTTATTATTTCATTCTGGTAGTTTACAAGTTAATATGTTTTAAAAATCAATGATTAACAAAATTGTTTCCTGTCCCACACATTCAATGATTACACTTAGTTTATGAATATATTAAAAACCTATACTGCAGTGGTAGTAATCTGTAATTTTACTTCCATATTTACAATAATAGCCCACCTATGTCAATTTCAATAATGATCACAAAATAAAAGACTTAGAAAAGGAAACAATAGAAGTCAGGTTTTTTTTCAGGTTTTCTAAAGAAAACAACTTAGATGTAAAGTAAATTTCCAATTCACTCAAACAACCAAAACAACTTGAGATATTTGGAATAGATTTAATGGGAAATGTGAAGCTTTATATAAGAAATGTTATGCTATGTTGAAGAATGTAATAACTGAATAAATAAAAATAACATTTTGTCTTACTTCAATATTGTAAAACTATCAATTTTTTCAAAAATGAACTTAAAAATTCAATGTGACCCCCCAAACCAATATAACTTCATTTTATAAACTTTATTCTATAATTGGATCTAATTTTAATCTATATTTTATAAATTATCAGAATTTTTCTGAAGTTTATCTGGAAGAGGGATAGAGGGGAAATCTAATAATAAATCTAATAATAAAAGAGGGAAAAGCATTCTTTCAGAAACTAGAAGGCATAAAACTGGAATAATTACAATCAAAGTACTGGAACAGAATTAGACAGATGTCAGTGAGCAGTGGATAAGAAATCTAAGCAATCATTTGATGGAAAACAAAGATGCTACTCCAAAACAATAGGAGATAAATGACTATTCAGTCAGTGAAATGGACAATAAGCGAGCAAGATTAAAAATAATAAATCCAGATTTCTATATTCGTTCCCAGAATAGTTTCTAGGTGAAACAAATTTTAAAGGTGAAAAGCAAAATTAGAAGTACAAGAAGGAGACAAGAATGAATACATTTTAAATTCTGCAAATATAGTACTTTCTAAATATTAAAATTATAGGAAACTAAATGATAAAGGTGATATAGAAAAATATTTATAATGCATATGAATTCAAGTCCTCAATAAATATGAAATAACCTTAATATTCAATGAACATAAAGCATTATTGATTGAAATGGCAGATTAGAGTATTATTAAACAGTATAAAGAGAAAATAGTATAATGTTTATGTAAGATTGTATACCAATTTCTACAAGTCTTAGAAATGTCTATAGATAGGTCTAAAAAGATATGCTACAGAATCATAGTCTCATAGGTATGGGGTAAGGGTTTTGATAATTTTCTTATTCTTTGAATATTTTCTGTACTATTTCAACTTTGTATAATAAATGTGTGTAATAATTAAAAAAAAATAAAGCTATTTAAGCAAAATATAATTTACATGGAAGAATAAACTTAGAAATAGCAGAGACTATTATAAGGAAAAAACACTATTTTATATTTTTAAAAACATCAAATAATATTCATATAAAAGGAGCAACTATATGTATTTGGTGTTTAGTTATTGTTTATTCATTAATCATTATATTTCATTCTCTGTTCATCTTCTGATTTGCCATGCAACTAAAATAATCATTTAAAATATACTTATAACCCAATTAATCTGTTTTTGGAGTTGATATAATAAGATAAAAGGAACTATATTTTTTAGGCATAAAATATGATTATGATTAATTGCATAACTTAAATTTTTTAATTAATTTTATTTTTTAACTGATTGCACATATATAGATATATATTTTACATTTTACATCAGTATCTACCCAAGGTTCTCCCACCCCCTTATCACTTGTGAACCATCATCTTAATCTCTTGTGCCATTCTTTCCCTGATTTTACCCTCCTCCCCCCTTTCTTTCTCTATGCTTCATTTCTGCTGACATTTTAAAATTTTCCTTGTCCTTTTGTTTTTTTGTTTCCTCTATGTACCACATATAGGTGAGATTATCTAGTATTTCTCTGTCTCTTATTGGCTTATTTCCACTAACATGATTACATGAACCTAGAAGGAATAATTACACTTTTATTACAGTGATTCTAATTTAAAGTATTTCTTAACTTTTGAAGGACATGCATTTTACTAAAAATACATTTGTATATCATTATTAGTTTCATCTGACTACAGGTTTAATATTCAAAAGTTTACATAAATTTCCATCAGCAAATTTAGCTCATCTTTTGTCTTTGCTTTTCTTTTCTTCATTAGCAAAAAAAAACAAAAAAAAACAACTATTCTATATATAGGTGTGTGTGTGTGTGTGTGTGTGTGTGTGTGTCTAGCAGTGATTTGAAAGTGCAAATTGAAACATATAATTAACAGCATTTCTCCTGCTATTTCCCAGTGAAACGATGGTAACCTCTGGGTCATGCTCGACCTTAAACATGACATTACTTCCAACTAAGCAGTTGGAATAATGATTTCATTTCTATAGCAGACAATGGGAAAAAGAACACATAGGACTCGTTCCATTCATTTGAAGAAAAAAAATCACATTCTCTTCTTGAGGAAATGTAAGCTAATTGTGGAAGCTATACTCATGGAACAATTCATTAGAGGATATTAGAAAACATATATTTCAGTTTCAAAGAAAAACCATATGAATGATAAAAAAAAAGAATCCTCCTTTAATAGTTTCCAGTCCCAGACTAAGGCAGGCCCCCCTGTTATAATGACAGCATTTATCACCAGAGAATTACTATTTTAAGTGGGCTGTAAGCTTTAAATGAAGGGCTTATGCTTTTCTATCTTCTTTTGTATTTCAGTGGCTGGTAAAGAGTACAAAATGCTTGCTAACAACGGCCAGTTGAATTCAATAAATAATTAAACACATTGAATAGAAATCAGAAGTCTTCAATATGCAGTTTTGTTTCACACAAGTATATATATATATATATATATATATATATATATATATGGAATTATATCCATATGTATTTTTATACCAATGCACAGTATTATGTAAACAGAAGAAGTAGGCATAAAATGAATTTTTAAAAGCAGTCTTGTAATTTCCAGTTTTACATGAATAGTGAATATAATGTCTTATATACCCCCCAAAGTGAGTATTACTCTGCCCTCTCTATGACCATCTTCACTTTGAAATAAATGATGTAAAGAATTACAGTCTCATCTGCTAACTCATTCAATAGTGACAGAAAATGCACAAGAGAGATGGGAAGGTAGAAAAGTGCAGTGCCCACCAATAATCAGTGGTTCTGAAGTCAGAGCTGGTACCAATATTTGTATCTCACAACCCTAAGAAACGACAGATTATATTAAAGCATCAGGGCCCCTGCTGCTCTGGTTGATCCTGTAGGTCATAGGGTAAATAGAGACAATCTGACTTTAAGTAGGGTCTAATTTGTCTAAGTTCAATATCCCCATATCTGTGACATACTATTGACTGCATTTCAGTTCAAGCTACAAAGCAAAGATATTATGCAGTTCCCGAAGAACCACAATCACAATTCAATTTAGGCTCAGCTAGAGATCCCTCTAGATCATGAGAGATCCTGTTTAATCTCCATATGCATGGCTTTTCTATTACTCAACTGATTTCCCTTTTTCCTTTGCTTTGGAGATTAATCTTTTTCAGTCTGGAGTGTGGACAAATATTGTAGAAGGAAAAAAAAACAAATATTGTGGATGTTGCTTTCAAAAATGATGCCAGTGATTTCTAAGTTCTCATTAATTCATGAGGGAATTATAGTTGGTAATACCTATATTCAAACTATTTGAGAAACACAGTTACAAGATGTTCAAAGAAAATGATAAATAGACATTTAACAAATGTAGCCATTTAGGTTTTCAGAAGTGGCATCCAGAATCATAAATTATAGCTATAATCATGAAAGTTGATAAACTGAGGCATGAAAAGATTTCATGATACATAAGTAGATGCAAAGTTGGTAACATTTAGTGTGTACATGCAATTACAACAACATATATCAGAAACTCTCGGGGTGCCTCTTAAATTAACTAGAGTGACTTTATTACTTGCTAAATCCATTCTTAATTATTCAAAAGCTAGAATTTTACATTGTCTCTTCAATTTTTTGACTATCATTCTGTCGTCTAGCTGCATAGCCTTCTCTGTTCCCCTGTGATATGGTTTTATTTCCATTTCCTTCCTAGATTCTTTTACCTATTAGTACTTTCTTTTACCTATTAGTACTAAGAATTTCTACTGAACCATCTTTGTAAATCGCTAGCACAAGATATATCTTGCATCTTAAATTCTAGTGGAGAAGTTAGAAAATCCTCATGTTACATTTAGAAAATATAAACTGGTGTAATGTTTGTTCATTTAAAACATCCCTAGCTACATGAGTTGAGGTTTAAATCTGTGTAATCAGAGTTCCACACACAACATATACACTTTTTTTCAGCTGAAAATTCTTTGCATATAAATTGCAAATTATAAACGGAAGGATAGGAAGTCAAGAATGCAGAAAAGAAATAATATATCAGAGGCCTTCATAGAAGGGAGGAATAATGTACTGGATATGAAAATAGTGTCTGAGAGGACAAGCTGCTGGTTTTTGAGCTCAGGTTCTATCTTCAGTTTCTAGGCAAACGTGCTGTCTGGGATGTGCTAACCATTAAAACGTTGTAGGAGAGAAGACTTTATTACTTTGTCTGGCAGATTTCAGAGTTGCCAGGTAAAGTCATGTTGGCTAGCCCGATTTCAAAGAGGGGGATAGAGATATCAGCTGAAGGGAGACTGACAGGGAGGGGAGGCCAGGCCCCATGTCCAGCTTGGTATTGATAGTGATGGACCCAGAAAACCAAGAGGAACTAGATAGACTCTGCCTTGGGATGTTAAACTCTGCCAGGGTGGATAGGATACTCAGAATGGAAATGGCATGGAGTAAGGTGAGAATGAACCACAGCTGTTAAGTCAGAATGCAAGAGAAGCCTATATTCTGGTAAAGGAAGATGGGGAATTCTAGGACACTACCAACTGTCAAACCCAAAGGAACTCCCAGATGAATCTTAATATATGAAATTAAAGCAATAAGAAAGCTGGAGCCAACAAGTTTATAAAATGGATCTTAAAAGATACTTGGATTACAGTTGTGTTCTGTAAAATATTGAACAACCAAAAAATTGGCACCAAACTATTAGAAAAGGTGGCAGGGAGAGTGGTAGACTATTGTACTGGCTAGTGTCCTGAAGCCCACTTCTTCCTGGGTATTAACCCTTTAGTCACTGGCTCTCATGGGCCAGCTGGTAGTAGAGTACTTAGGGAACTTGAGGTAGGAGCTATTTACCACAGGAATATGACTGAACAAATAAGATGTATGGTAGGAAGTGGTGCCAAACCTAGGCATTTCTGGACTCTTCAACAAGGAGGAGTACACCAGTCTAGTTCTTGTCAAAGGGATATGAAAGGAATTCATGTTTAATTCATAGCAGAAACAATTCAGCATCAAGTAAGATAACTTTCCAGTGATGACACAAAATCTTGAAGCTACCGTGTAAGGGAGCCATAGGTGAAAGCACCTCAACCCTTGAGTTGCTACTAGAAGGAGGGATTCTCAGGACTTTCATATAAGAGGGCTCTTCTAGAAGAAAATCAGAACTAAGAAATTTAATTTGTTGTATTACTCTACTCAGGTATTGGAATGTGTATGGTAATTAGCTTACTCTGATCAAAACTGGCACAAAAACACTTTAGCATTTTAATGTATCCATTATTCACTGGTAAATAACAAGAGATTCTAGGTTTACTCATCTCCCTAAGAGGCTGTAGAACATTCTAGAAAGACTTTTAGATAACGATTTAGAAAAACAATAATTTTCTGGCTTTTGTAGTAAAATCTCCCTAAGAAATAGGGTAGGATTTTTGTTGTAGTTTAGAACCTGATTTCCTTTGATGCTATTGAAGACTATGAAGGGTTTCCATTTACCCTGAAAAGATCATTTAGATCATTTCACAAATGTAAAACCCACATGATCACACAGAAAACTGCTGTCTCCTTAAGGGAAGATGTGCAGGAGAGTGTCTCGTGCATCTCCGTGCCTACAGTATGGAAGCTAAGGATTCATCCAATAATTAATTGGTTGTTGGCTGTACGAATGAATACATGAATGAATGAAGTCACAACTATTAGAAAAGTGATGTGTTAAGGAACAGCAAATTAGGAGGTGATGCTGACCAGCCTGCCAAATTTTGCTGATGAATTCTGATGCAGCAATCTCATAAATGTTGTTTTTATTTCTTTGAAAAACTTTGATAACGTCAAAGTTTTACCTTTTTGTATACAGTGAAGAGTGGCATGGTCCAGGAAATGGTGTACAGCTCATACTCATGGAACTATTTTATAACAAAATTACTAATTTTTCTTATCTATTTACTTTGTATCAATACTGTTTTGTATGAAAACTCTGATTTTTGCAATCAAAATATTTTCTCTATACTGGTTATGTTTGACTTGGTTGTTATTCATCTGTAAATGGATGAAATTAATTTAATCTCAAAAGTTGTTAGAAAGAAAACATGCGTGTCAAACTGCTATACTACACTCAATAGCAAAGGAATGTGGTGCCATTCAAGTTCTAGAATTATTTAGTCAATGCAAGTGCATACATGTGAGGCTGCACACACAATTAAACCTGAGGGCTGTGATTATATTTAAGTTATGTGTATCATTAAAAAGATCTCTTGGTATTTATTTATGTTGGGCAAAGCACAATACCATCTGAGTAACAACTCAAAGTTTTGGTGGTGACAAAGCTATTATTCTGTTCATCAGAAAATAGCTCAAGTATTGTATTAACTAAAAGGCTGACTGTAAGGATTTTCATCATTACAAAAGGAAAGTGTTGCCTTTTAATGGGTTTCAGTGCTTCAGCCAATAACTCTTCCAAACAGAGGATCTGGGGTTTGACTTGCCATCCAGCTCCTAAAGAGGGGCCCTGTATCAAGGAACAGTTTCTTTCTATTGGGTGCCTCCTGGGTGGACCAACTGCTAATCAGCCTGCAGAACAAGATGAGCAATCCAGCGTGATCGTTATTCCTTAGCTGATTCGGCACACTTGAGAATGATACAGCAGAAGGTGCCAAGAGGCAGCTTGAGGAAAATTATTTGTGCAGTTCTTAATTGAATGTGTCAGCCATGAGTGATCACTGGTCTTGCTATTTAATGAACACACTAAAACGCAGGCCAATGATGTATGATGCTGGCTTGCCCTGCCCCCACAAGTGGTGAGGGGGAAGACTACGGAAGGCTAGAGGCAAAACTGAGAAGCAGGCAAAATTGATTAAGCTTCCTTCTTTTTCCACTGCGTGCCCGGCTCCCCACTTAAACAGCACTCCTCGCCCATCTGAACCAGCTTGTGTCCACCAGTAAAAGCTTTGCTCTTTCTTCTTATCATAACCCCACAGCAGGCCTGGAAGTCTGCCAATAGTCCATGAAAGACACTGTGCCTGCTTTTCTTGATGGCTTACTGGTGAGAAGCTCGCCCTGTTGACTTGTCTTTTCCTTGGATGTCACACGTATATAGCAAGTTTCCTTGAAAGTCATCAGAGGAGCTAATTCAGGTTTTCATAGTGTCATTCCTTCAATGACCCTTTACCTAGCATTATGCCAGGGACTGTGAGGTGCTAAGGATGCAAAGGTATTGAACAAATACAACGCTTTATGCCTTTTAGGAAAAGAAGGCAGAAGCTGTTTGAAAGTGTCAGCTATAACATCACATGCTAGGCACAGTGAGAGAAGAGGGGACCTGGCCATGCTATGTGATTGGCATGGATGGTGGCCCCCAGAGTCTTCCTATACATAATGTAACCAAGCATATAACCAAGGAGAAAAGACTCTTAGTCTTGACCCTATAAAATCTGTGATAAAATATTGTTGGTGAGAGTCTGTGCTGGTAGACTATCCCTGGGATTCCTGAGACCAGCTGTGGTCTGACACAAACCAGGCAAAAGTGAAGGTGCATGAAGCATGATTCTGGAATCTACTTCTAGAGATAATCAGAAAAACCTTAGTTCCTCACTCAACAGCCCTGCTCTACCACTGATGTGCACAGATCTGCTACCTGGAGCCTCGGGCTCAGCCTCGGTCTGCTTCCTCTGCCTGCCTGAAATGCTCTGGTCTCCACCCACCTCCATCCTCAATCAATTCCTCCTTGACTTCAGGGTTCAGAGAAGTCACCAGTTCTTCCAGAAAACATTCCTGTACTTCTCCCATCAAAGAGATACCCATTTCTGTTCGATCCCCACTGCTTCATCACTTGACCGCAAAATCACACTTAGGACCCAGTATTATATTTTCACCCTTGCCTGTTTGAAAAGACATATCTACATCTCCCTCTTTGTATGTAGTGCTGGCAATTAAATGAATGCTTATGACACAGTTGTAGACTAGATGAATGGTGGGTGGGTGGATGGAAGAATGTTGTGCCTTTATTTTTCTGCTACCTTTAAAGAATCCTTGGCACTACATCAGTTATCCAACTTGGAGAGTCAGTGGTACTGTTTCTTCTTCCATATTTCCAGCTAGTTGTAATTCATGCATCTGTGCAAATTTGGAGCGCATTTTTGTATTAGAAGCGTGACACATGATTGGTCATGGAAATATATGCTTTGCGCACTCATTTAAGAGAGATACAAGAGAAAATTAGAATCCCGTGATCTCTCAATTTGTATTCTGTGGCGTTAATAATCAGCCTGCAGCACAGGCTGATGTGTTGCAGCCTAATAAACTTTACGGAGGTATACCTGCTTGATCTCACTGGTGATTCTAATATGTCAACGGACTGCCCTATAGCTGTATTCAAGAGGCTTCTGAATCATGTCTCCTTTCCTGACCTAACATCTTCATTGCCTTGGACACTGATATCTTCATTGCCTTGGACAGTTATTCCCAAAATGATAACTAGTTTTGATAATAAATCACTTTCTCTTTAACAGTATTTGACTCTCTTTTACACTGCCAGTGGGAATGCAAACTGGTCCAACCCGCTATGAAAAGCTGTGTGGAGGACCCTTAAACCACTGAACATGCACTACCATTCAATTCAGGATTCACACTTCTGGGAATTTACCCAAATAATACAAAAACACTAATTCAAAAGGATGTTTTTTGCAGCACTATTTACATTAGCCAGGATATGGAAACAACCTAAATGCCCCCAAACAAATGAATGGGTCAGAAATTTGTGGTACATGTATACAATGGAATATTATTCATCAATCAAAAAAGACAAACTTATGTCATTTGCAGTAACATAGATGGAGCTAGAAGGAACCATGTTAGCAGAAATAAACCAGATAGAAAAAGAAAAAAAAACACTGGATGGTCTCACTTATATGACGGATACAGGGAATACAAACAAAAGGATGAGAAAAATTTAAAACTGTCAAAAGAACTGAAGCATAGAGCAAGAGGAGGGAGGAGGGTAAAATTGGGGAAGGGAAGGGCACAAGAGATTAAGATGGTTCACAGGTGATAAGGTGGTGGGAGAACCTCAGCATAGACAATGTAAACTATATGTGTCTGTGTGCATGTGCAATCCATTTCAAACAAACAAACATTATTTGACTCTCAAATCACTCCATCTAGTACTAACCAGCAAATAGCCACATCAGCCCTCCACATGTGCTTTGAAAATGCAATGTTTAGGAGGAGGTCTTCATGACAAGTGTGCTCCTGTTCAGTTCTCCCAGTCCATCTACTGTGACCTACTGCTGAATGTGAAGAAGACAGAGAACAGATGCCCGCAACAACCACAGCTCTCTTAGTGCTTATTATAAATTTCTTTTCATATTGAGGAAAATATTTTAAATTATTTTATCATATAACAGAAAGTGCAAAAATAAGGAACTAAATTATAAATGAAGAACCAGGAAGAATGGACAAGATGGATACATGTCTTCACCCTTCCTCAATTTTGCTTCCAACAGGGAGCTGTGAGTGAGTGGAGCACTCTGAAACTCTTTTCCTCACTCAACCCAGTCCAGAGTGACTCATCTGATAAGTGAGTTTAGGGGAAGATCTTCTGCAGACAGTTGCTTTTTTGCCCCTTTCTTTGGGAGAGAGGCAGGCAGGCCATCACTGTGAGAGGGGGCTACCTCTAACTCTCTAAGCGAGTGTCTCCAGTATTCACCTTGTGATTCATGAGAGTAATTTTTAAAAATTTTATAATTTATTTTTAAATTAAAAAAAATTTTTTGAGAATAGGTCTTGCTATTTTTGCCTGTGGAACTGCAGGCTCATGTTGCCCGGGGTACCACAGACTCAAGCAATCCCCAGCCTCAGCTTCCCAGGTAGCTGGGATTACAGGCACACACTACCACACCCAGCTATATTTTTTGGGACTAGGTCTCACTACATGCCCCTGTTAGGACTCGAACTGTGATCCCTGGCTCCGGCCGCAGCTTCCTAGGCTGCCGTCTCTAGGCATGCACCACCATGCCCGGCCACAAAGTAAATTTTTTAAACCTCTATGTAATTTATATTTTTTCTTCCTTATTTTAAAAACTCAGATGGAGATGTATTACTTGTGTTATGTATGTTGTAAAGTACCTGGTACATATCTGATTGATCATTGGCTTGAGAAAGTGTGACAATTCAGAGCACAAATGCTGTTAGCTCATATCCCAGCTCTACTATTTGTCAAATGTGAGCTGTGAGTCCTTGAGACACATGGAAATGTTCTCTGTCCTTTAGTTGCTCTCCTACAAAAGGGGACAAAGATAGCAATGGATACTGCAGGTATACTGTGTTTTAACTTAACACATGCATCTGGGAGCTGTTTCTGTTTTCATTGTCACACCATTTGTTTGATGGGATGCTTTGCCTGTCAACCCAATGGTGATTTTAAACATGAGGAACTGTTTAGTTTGATCCATTACTATTGTCATTGAATACCAGATCCCAAAGGGACCCAAGAACTTAGTTCTAGATTAGTCTTGTTTCAATAGAAGATTAGATGGATTTCCTCCAACATTACGTATGGCCGTTCTAAGTCTGGACCATCCATCTGTTGAGCTCCTGATCCACTGATTTGCCCTCTGATTTAGTTACCCCTCTCATTACTAAGTTTTCTATCAACCATGATCCTCATATTCATTAGATTTCCCTACTTAATGTAGTTGTTAATTCTAATCATTACTACACAATGCCAACATGGGTCCAATGCCAAGCCCCCACAAGAGTTGAAGCATTAGTGTAGAAACAATAACAGTTACTGCTCCCTGAGCTTCATAATACATCTCTTCCTGCTAGGAGGTCTGAGTCTGACTTGCCTGGCCTAATTCATGTAAGAGAAATCCCATTAGAAAAATGGTGCTCCTGATTTGCTAACATCCTTGTATTGTTTTTTCAAGCCAAAACATTTTTAAAGCCAGGTATTTATTGTCTGATTTTTCTTCTAACCCCACTGTTTCCCCTCCTAGGGAACTTACTCTTTGTTCACACCATCCCAGGGAGTGCAAACTAAATATAGTATTGAAGTAAAATCCCTGCAAAGCTAATAGACTATTTTATGGAGAGTGAGGCAGGAAACCTTTTCAGGAGTGGTGCTGCAATTAATTGGATGTGGCCACACAAAGGCATGATTTCTGAAACAGGCAATTTACAATAGGGAATTTAGAAGGTCACATGTGATGGCTTGAAAGGAGAAAATCATTACTTTCAATTATGCATCAACCTGAAAGACAAATCAGACATTTTAATGTAGGTTTTCAGTTTGAGTGGAATTTGCCTATATTTCCAAAAGGAAAAGGTGGCACATTTGCCAATAGTCTGAATAGCTAATTACCAATTAGATACTGTTGAGAATCTGATAGCTGTCATGTGGTAACCTCAGATGTCCCAAGTATGGGGCTTGTGGTCAAGTACACTAGCAGTAATTAAAGTCATAACTGCTAGAAGAGCATTGCCCTTTGAAACCTCCAAATTTGCATCAGTATGGAATAATCTTTTTTAGTGATTTAGGATAAATGACACGCTATCATTTTCTAGGACAATTTTTAGGCATGTTCAGTTATTGTTCTATAGGTGATATAAGTGGCTATTGTTTAGGACACCAGTGTAGGATGCTTTTGTTTTCTCTTCCTACGTATTTTCAGAAAAGAATCTTCTTTTTCATTGTTTACAGAAATTAGAATCTCCCAAAAAATTATTCACAAGGCTACCAAGTCATAGAATTAACTGGATTATGCCAATTATGACATTAATTTTTACAATTGGCATCAATTTTCATCTATATCAAACCAAAATTGACAAAGCAAATTTATTTTTCAAAAATGACTGACCTATAAAGTCTATGAGCACTATGAAATAAAATTAGTGAATAATAGGATAACAAAAGTTCCAAGTAATCATTTTATGAGAAAGAGAATTAGCTAGTAGCCTAATAATTAAGAGAATAGGATTGATGAGTAGGATTCAAATCTCAGTCCTGCCACTTACTAACAAGGTGACTATAAGAGAATCGCTTCTTTGATCTTCAGTTGTTCTCTATGGGTATAGTGATACTGACTTTATAAGGTGCCGGGAGGTTTTAAACATATAATGCATGCAATATATCTAGCACACGGCCTACATGGTAGTTGGAAGATACTGATCAATCTGACATCTCCAGACAGGAAAAGTCTATAGCTTTAAGAAAATTCAGTTCCATTTGAGA
Source organism: Uropsilus gracilis (assembly GCA_004024945.1). Lineage (NCBI taxonomy): Eukaryota > Metazoa > Chordata > Mammalia > Eulipotyphla > Talpidae > Uropsilus > Uropsilus gracilis. Next base: position 62,936 of record PVHY01002776.1, read on the forward strand.
TTGTTAAGTTTGGGTGGCAAGGAATGGAGCTGTGAATCTCACACATGGTATGAGGTCAAGGAGAGAGATTCACATTTTGGAAATATAAATAGATTAAGTGGATCATCTAGGAAGAGCAAGTGCAGATGAGAAAAAGATCAAAGGAATAAGTCAGAAAATGCCAAAAAGAAAGTTTATGCCATGGAGCCCAGATAATATCCAAGGACAGGCAACCTGAGAGGATCAAAAGGAGGAGGCCTAAAATATCTTTGTATTTGATAATTAGGATATAATTTCCAGCTGTTGCAGTAACAATTACAATGATCTGAAGGAATAAACCCAAGTGGAACCTTACATGGAAATGACTTCTAGCCCTAGAGAAGAGGATAGTGGGCATCCAAAAAGCTTACCTGGGAAAGGGAAAAAGGAAGCAAAGGCAATTAGCTATGAGTAGAATGGGCAGAGAATAGGGAGGGGGGTGGTCTCATCAGTTAGAAGTTGACCAAAATATGCATTTTTCTCCTTTTAAGCACATGGTTAGACTGTTTCCCAAGCATTTAGTTAAGTGTGGTCAGTTAGCTAATTAATGGCCCCAAAATAAAAGACACGAGACTACCCCATATGAAAACAAAACAGAAATAACCAATGCTGGTGAGGGTATGGAGAAAAAGAAATCCTATTCTACAAGTGATGGGAGGGCAGACTGGTCCAACCTCTGTGGGAAGTAGCGTAGAGATGCCTCAAAAGTCTGGAAATGGATCTGCTGTACTACCCAGCAGTCCCACCCTAGGCATCTATCCATAGATCACAAAAACACTAACTCAAAAGGAAACCTGTAGTCCTAGGTTTATAGTATAACAATTTATAATAACCATGATAGAGAAATAACCTAATGCCTCAGAAGAAAAATATGTGGTATATAGACACAATGGGACACTATTCAGGAATCAAAAAAGATAAACTTACACCACTTGAAGTAAGTTCTATGGATAGAACTGGGAGGAGAGCATAAAGACTTTGGTGTTTTGGTGGTAGGAAAACTATGTAGACCACACCTGAGCAGAGAAATCTTATATCGTGAAAAAATAAAAAAGGATTTTTTTAAAAAAGAATTCCCTATACAGCATAAATAATAATGCCAAAAGAAAGAAAATGAAATTATAAAAAAATATTAGAGTCTCTATATAGCAACAGAAAATACAAGCTGGTTAAAAAGACACCCTATTGAGTGGGAGAAAATATTTAAACAACATATAGATAATAAGAGATTACCATTTGCGATATATTTTAAAAACTCAAATAATTTGACAAAATTCAAGTAATCCAATTAATAAATAAGCAGCAAGCATGAACAGATCATTCACCAAAGAGGATATCTGGAAGGGCAAAAGACATGAACAACATTCATTGGCATTTCTACTAAGAGAGACACAAATTAAAGCTATGAGATACCGATTCTCATCTGTGAAAATGGCACAAAATAAAAAGGCTCCCAACAAGAAATGTCGAGAGGATGTGAAAACAGAACGTGTCTGCACTGTTGATAGCAATATGGACAAGTGATCTGGATTTCCTTACAAAACTGGCAATCCAACCTTGGGACACATGCTCAAAAAAGATCAAACCTTTGACTAATGTTCATAACAGCATTATTAAGGTAGGACAGGAAAACAGCCTAAGTGACTTTCGGTGGATGCTTGGATCAAGATGTGCTCTAGTCATATGATGGAGTAGTAAAAAGCCACAGAAAAAGATGAAATGCAGCCAATTTCAACAAGGAATTTGAGAGAATTATGTACAACCCAGTAAAATGGAATGATAAGTATTGAAAATCTACACAGCAGGTAATTCAGTAAAATAAAGCAACTTCAAAAAGCAGTGGGCATCGATATACATCCTGAAGATTTTGAGGTTAAGAGGGGAGGGAAAGTGAAGGGACAATGGGACATAGGGGATGGTGAGGGGGGGGAATAAACATTAAAGAAACAAAATAAACGAACAACTTAACTCTGTTAAAAACTTATACTAATTTGGAGGCAACATTTTGAAGATATGGCTATGCCTGATACAAGGTAGTGATGCAGTTAAAAATTGTATTGGTGCCAAAATGCCTTGGTGGGTGGAATCTGAGAGAAAGACACGCACAAGAGAAAGCGGGAAGCAGGGAGAAAGGGTATTCAAAAAGAGGGGTGAGAAGGGAGAGAGAGAGAGAAAAGAGATGAATATGGTGAATTTAGAGAACAGACCCACTTGGGCTGCCAGGGGAAGCTCCCTGGAAGAGTGAGATGGTGGTGGCAAAGAGTCATGGTGGCAGAGTAGTAGCCAGTAGGAGCCGGATGCCAGAATGGCAGGCCAGGAGTGACCAGAAGCTGCTGAGGGAAGGATTGGTGGATTTAGCCAGACGCTGCTGAAGGCAGGCATGGTAAAGGAAGTGCATGGAGCCGTTGTAAAGGTGGCAGATTTGGAAAACTGGTTTGTGCATCAGCAATCGTGGAAGAAATTTGAAGAGCGTTGGAAAAACGGAGTAGTGTGGAACACTGGAGAAGAAGCAAAGAGAAGATGCTGGAGAAAGACTGGACTTTGCAGAGTGCCTGCCTCTCGGGTTTGAAGGGGCAAAGGGGCACCATCTTGGACATGTGTTTGGGACTTTCGGACTAAATGGTGACTGGGATAAGATAACTGACAACTTGTGATTGTGAGGACTTTTTGTTCTCCCTGTTAATATTCCCTTGTAAATAAACCCTGTTGTTGAACTTCATTTTTGACCGGCAACTGTTACTATGCATGGGTGGTGCGAACCTGAGGGAATATGAGCTGCAAAAGCCCCATTTTAAATGTGGTGCGTTGGTTGCAGGTTTCTGCCCCTTTTGACCCAATTCCATGCCTACTACACTTCCTCTCTAGTGGAAGTGCCTGCTTCACCGAGGCCTGACAGCCCCAGTCCCACACCCCCAGACCACACCTTTTGGTGCCCCAGGACTCCATGACTCTCCCTGATGCTCACCAGGGAGATGTCCTTGGGGAATGCAGTTTTGTCACATACTTCCTGTTAGTATCAAGGGTTGTTGAAACATCATAGGCCATTTGTTTCTGCCAGAGTTTTGGTGTCTAAGACGATACAATTTCCTTTACAAAGTAATCAGGCTTCTGGTCTTTTTGTATGTGTTCCCATCCAGAGTTCTTTCTTTGATAGAGTCTTCAAGACTATTTTATTTCTATTTTTCCTGCTTCCTTATCAATTATGTTTTAGAGCTCTACTGGGAAGTTAGCCATTCTTTTTAACATATTTAAATAAGAAAGTATGTTCTAAATGACATAAATGATACAAAAATTAACATCTTGAAGGCTTACAGCCTTATTTTTTTTAAGATAGAGATTGTTTATAAATGTGTGAGAATGTTTTAACATTGCTGCTCTATAATGTAAGGATTTGGTCTACTTGGGGTCCTGATAATGATATATACAAATACTGAGATGGAGATCAGTGAAGACAAAATGCCAAAATCTCTTATTATGTATAGATGATCCCTGTTTCTCTTAATGAGCATTTTTACCCCAGGCTCACTTGTGTTATTATTGGAAAGACTGATTCTTACTTACGAAACTTGTTCCAAGTGGCCTTTAAACTCCCTACTGACTCTAGTCTACACTAGCAGCACACTCCATTTCATCAAATCTGTGACAGTTCAACTTGTTTTCCCCTTAAATATTAACCTTGCTCTCATAAAAAATTGACAAAGCATACTGACTCCTCTTCTACAAAGCTGACTGCAGGTGGTAACAGTCTTCAGGGGAGAGCAAGATATTTACTAACACAACTCTGGAAAGTGTGGTCCGATGGATAAGCCCAAGGAAAATCTAATGAAAATTTTGACTTCCTTTTCCTAGTATACTAGTGTAAAACACGAAAAATGGAACTCAGCTGAAATGATCTTTTAAAGGCCTCCCTGTGACATGATTGGAAAGTTGGTGTAATTATATTATTGTACTCTATACACAGTTCACAGCAAATGAATTGTTTTTTTATTAAGTCTAGCTTCTGTTCTACAAAACATCTGATACTATATTCTGTTCTTCCATTTCAGAAATTCCTAGGCCATCTTGATAAAAGTATTTTTAGAATCATATATTTCAGTTGCACCTTATATAACACCTGGAGCAAATCAGTTCCAGATAAAAATGACTCTGGGCCTCACAGTGGTTATTATTTATAATTATTTTCTCACGATATGTTGGCTCATCAATTTTGATGGCACTCTCTCTCCACAGTGGCAATTGCCAACTTCCCTAGCATGTGAGAGATAAAAGTTTATCCAAATAGAAATAATGCAGTGAAGTAATCTCATAGGGAACCTGAATTTTCTTCACTCTACCCTAGGGATTAGTTTTAATCATAAGGCTAGGAGGAGAGAGGTGATGATTATCCTACTCTGGAAGTTCTGACATCCACACAGAGGCTGCTGATAGTCATCTTCCTGGCAGACATATAGGTCAGTGCAAAATAGCTCCTGGGCAGGCAGACAAATTTACCGCCAGCAGCTGGAAGCTCATTCTTTCCAGGAGCCAGGAATGAGTTTGACTCCAGGAAAGAATCAGGAGGTGCTGCCTCCCACTGTTCTATTTTCATGGTTAACTGAGATAGAGGTGAAAAAGAAATGGAGCACACATTTGGAGTGGAAACAGTTTTGGTAAAAAGAATTCACAACACGAGTCAATATGCTCATTATACTGATGCATACTGATGATGTAGTGAACTTCCCTTTAAAAAGGATTGATACTTTGACAGAATTTGTAAGGTTAAGAATCCCTGATGGCCAAACATCACTGGGGAAGGAAGAAGACACATCTTTCTAATGGTAAACTAGACCTTCAAAAAATAATTTCATTTCACACAAGCACAACTACCATGTATATTTCTATGAAGACAATGATTTTGAGTTCCTGCAAAAGTGGAGCCTGAGGAAACATAAAGGCAGGTGGTTAATTTGGAAGGTGATGTCGTGAAAATGAGTGTAATAATAAGGAAAATGAAGAGATGAGGCAAAAAAGACAGTATTAGCATACATTATGGGACATTTGGGTAAGAAGATCTTCCTTGTTCTATAATCTGAAAAATACACAAAAAGCTTCCAGAATTATCTACCTGAAAAATGAGAAACTAGAGGATTCATCTTCAGGCTGTGGCCTCTACTATTGGGGAATTTAATGTAGTTGAAGGTGATTCATTGACCTGTACTTCTTGGATATGCTTACAAAATAGGACATAGTGAGTTGCTCTGTCAGAAAAATCCAGGGCAGAATGCAGGGAGGCAGGCGTGATGTGCTTTAGATAGGATGCTAGTATGTAAAGATCTGCCGACAGCAACCGGAGCTAAATATGAGAAGGAGATCAGCAAGATAAATAGGGTCCTCAGGGGCACACATATCCACTTAGTAAGGACCATTTTACAATGATGATGTCAACTGCATGAAGACCTAACAGGGTTCCCTAGTCTATCTTTTAAAGGTGTGTTTCGTTTGATACCCCAGGTGACATACAATAGACATTCCTGCTATTTCCAAAGTTGAATGCAATAACTATGATATTGTTGCTCTTTAGGTTTTAGACTTTGCTGAAATGTTCATTTTATATTTAAAATCTACTCATCAATTTTTTAAGTGAGTTATCATTTCAAGAGAACAAGGAGACATTTATTATTTTATAATGATTTTCTAGTATGGTTAGTCTTTTGAAGCGGTCCTTTTCAAGGAAACAATTAAGAAGTATGACCCCATAAAAAGGCAAGGAAATACGCCATAAACAATATTAAAGGCAAATAATTAGAAAGAAAATGTTTTTAAGAAATATAAGCTTATTTATAGAAGAAAATGTGCCATAAGAGAAAGGTTAGCCTATGCACGCTAACATTCATAATGACTGTTTATAATAACCAGTGTGAAAATAATCCAAGTGCTCAAAGGCAGACAAATGAATTAAGAAGATGTGATATATATACACAACAGACTCCTATTCAGTTACAAAAAAAGATGAACTCTTGCCATTTGTAGTAACATGGAAGGAACTGGACGAATAATGCTAAGGAATATAAGTCACCCGGATAAAGACAAATAGCACACAATTTCATTTATATGTGGAATATTGAAAACAAAGCAAAGGGACAGTCAAACCTAAACCAATAGCAAACTTTAGAATAGCAACTTTGCCTGTTGATTAAGGTTCCAAATGGGGAGAGGGAGGGAAGAAATTAAAGTGTGGAGATGGTCCAGTGGATTATGGTGGAGGACTATAGGTGCCTTGGTGATGGGTATGATCTGGTTACATATATCTGGCTGAAGAGATGTTGTCTTATGCTTCTGTATCACATACAGTGCTGTAGTCCAACGTTACCTCAATAAAATTGTTTCTAAAAGGAAAACATCCAAGCTACAAAATGCATGAATCTGATAAAATGCTGTCCTACTGGTACTCAGGAAACTGGAGCCCACATCCTGCTATTCCACCTGTAATGTGCTTTTACTATGTTCCATTTCAGCCTATCAGTCCAGTTCTCCAAAATGAAAATACAGTTGATTACAGATCAGTCAGTGGACTATTTCCTTTATGGACATGTATGTACTCCTGATCTCTGCAGTCACAGCCATGAATGGTTTGACATTCCTAAACCTGTGACAAAGGCTGGTATAATTAGTGAATAAGATGGTTGTCACAGAACAATAAATATTTCTAGTAGTTTTTAGCTTTCACACCACATAAAATTAAGACTTGTAATATTGTAACAGCATCATTAATCTTATTTAGAAACTGCTTACAAATTAATGATTGCAATTCTTGGGTACAAAGCACATTAAATATATTTGTTCATTCTTTCACCAAAAACAAATAAAGGTAGCTATCAAGGACAAGTTAATAATTTATGTTTAAAAAGGTGGAAAACAGGCCTAGCACAGTGGTATGTATCTTTAATCCCAGCCTAGGAAGGGTGGCAGAGACGGGGAATCACTTGAGTCCGTGGGTTCGAGACCTTCCTGGAACAAAATAGCAAGATCTAGTCTCAAAAAAAATTTGTTGCCTGTAATCCCAGCTACCTGTGAGACTGAGCCTAGGGATAGCTTGAGTCCAGTGCCCCAGGCAACATGAATCTGCAGTTCCCTGGGCAACACAGTGAGCGAGAGCTACTCTAAAAAAAAAAAAAAAAAAAAAAGGTGGAAAATAAACATTTGAAAAAGATACTCCAAAACATAAAAATTAAATACAAAGAATTTTAAATTGGCAATCAAAAAAAAAACTATCATGTCAAATATTGCAGAGTTCAACAAAAATGGGTGTCTTTTTAAGAAAAAAAAATTTTTGGCCCAATAAATGGTGGATTTCTTTTTAATATGCAAAACAGCTTCCATCTGCATGATGATAATGATGGGCCACCTTATTTTTTTAAAGTTAATTAATTAAATAATTTTTTTAGTCATTAAGTCATCACCTCAGTAAATGGTTTTTGGGATATCTCCCCTACCTCCCTCTCTCAGGTGCCCCCTTCATTCTTTCACACCCCATTCTTTGTTGTTTGCTAGTCTGTGTTAAGCCCATTAGTCTCTTTCTTTCCTGTGGTAGTGTTCTTTCATTGGGTGAAGGATTATGTTTCTTGGAACCAGGCAAACCTTGCTGATAGATTTTCAGCCTTAAGTTGGAGTTGGGTGGCCAGTCTATTTCTATTTGTGGTCTTTCCATGCTTTCTTGTTGGAGGCCATTTTCTCCAACCCCATCTCTGTTGTTTTCCTCCTTTACGTTATGGTTCTGGCATCAGCTTTAGGGGGTCTCAACTCCGGCTAGTGTTGGTGAAGAAGTTTCTCTGTGGATACAGGCAATTGTGATTGGCCTTTGTAGATCATCTCCTCTGCCTCAGTTTGCAGCTTTGCTGTGGGGCCAATGCCCCCAGTCTTTGGCCTTCCTCTCCTCTCCGTAAAGTGGGGAGAGAGCCTTGCTCTCCCAGAAGGCATCTCCAAAATGAGGTCTTGTGTCTTCCAGACCCAGTGAGGACATAGGTGCACTTCGGGACATTGTGTTTCCATAGTTGCTTCTTCTGTCTTGCATGCATAGGTTCTCTTGATAGTCCATCTGCTGTGTCCAGCTCAGGCTTGTGATCTGGATTTTTCCTGGTCACCCATTTTATGATGGGGTTTGTCTTATATATGTTCTTACTCGTCCTGAAGATTAGTTGGAGAGTGATGAAATGAAGGGGGCATACCCTGCCCGCACACAAGTACCTACCTGCATGGGGGCAGGGCCCAATGTCCATGCATGTACCATCCCAATCCCCCCTTGGGCTGGGGCCTGGGGGCAAATGCCTTGGCCAGTCTGGGCTGCAGATGGCTGCCCTGTGAAACAACCATCCACCGGTGGATGGGGCTACAACCCCATCCAACCACATCCAACCTCATCCAACCCCTTGCCTGGGGTCTCCAGACTTACCCTGGGGTCTCCTCCACCTTTGCTCCCTGCTGGCTAGAGGTGGAAGGGTGGAAGGGTGGAAGATCCCATGGAGGCCTTGGGCTAACCCAGCTACTCCTGACGGTGTACAGCTGGCTTGTATGTTCCTGCACCCTCCAGATTGAGGCCTACCATCCAGACGCAGCGACCAAAAATGGATGTCTTAAGTTCTACAGTGGAGGGTGAAAGATCATAGCACTTCCAGAAGTCAACTTGGAAAACTTGGAAATTCTATTTCTTAGGGTTTATTCAGCTACACGGAAGTAAGTTTAGTAAAGAGGTATCAACGTGAATTCCCATTATCATAATGACAACAAGAAAAACTAGGATAAAAAAAAAAGAAAAATCAGCTATAAGAGATTGGTAAAATACATTAAACTTATGTTGCTTCTTAAAAATAAGTTAGCAGGATATATTAAAATATTTTAGAAAAGGTTCATAACATGTAAGTGAAAACACAGTTGTTACATAGTACATAGCATGTACTTTGTTCAAAAAAATATAGAATATACATATGGAGGAAACTGAATTATTCACCAAACTATTAATAGTAATCTTTGGATAGTAACATTTCCTGTGATTTTCTTTCTATTTTCTTCTATTTGCACACTTTCTACAAAGCACATATGTATTTTTAAAATATTAATCAATGCTAATTTTTAAAAAAAAATCTAGTTCAGTGTTAAAATTAATTATGACTAAGTCGAGTGGGTGGCTTCAACTGATTTTTCTGTTCCTCGCCTCTTTTTATTTAAAGGAATTTTTAATCATTTAAGGGAATATATTATTAGTATATCAAAAATTTAAAGAGTTACTCTAAACCCATTTCTATTTTTTTTTCAGTGAAGTTTTTTCATTGGAAAATTCCAGAAAGAAAATGGAGGTAGGAGAGTTAAAAATCCCACATCTATTATAGTTCTAGCCCCCAAATGTATCAAACACTGAATTACCTTGTCATTTTGAGAAAGTGTGATAGCAAGAGAGATAAGAGGAAGAGAGAAGTAGAGGTAAAGAAAAAGAAAAGCAGGTAGAGAATTGTGGCACATAGCCTGGATATTTGATATTTATTTTGTTTTCTATCTTGAGTCCTAAAACACAGAAAGACAACTAAAAGATGATTAAATCTTTTGGTTTTCCAAATATGATACTTTTGTGCATAAGATCAAAATTAAGAAACTGGAAGTATTCAAATTCACTCAAGCCAGGTTGGAAAAATTATATTTGAATGAAAGCTCTTTACTAGCAATTCTCCTTTCATTGCCTAAATCCTTTACATAGGTATGTGCACTCTCCACTAATTACAAATTTGACCAAATAGGTAATCTGCTTTATTCCTAAGTTTCTTTCCCAGACATACTTCTGCTTTTCTTTTTTTTTTTTTTTCATACTTCTGCTTTTCAACTGATGCCTCTCAGTATGACAAATCTTGAAGGTGATGTACATACAGAAATCATATATAAAATCTAAAATTGAAAAAAAACATGTATGAAATACTTTGACACAATCAAAAATTAGAAGGTTGAAATACTCAGATGTCTTTTCTTTTGGTGGTCGGTTATTGCCATTACATGGCAACAGTGTTCCCTTGGAAATTAAAAAAAATATGTGGGGAGGGGGGCAATTCTAAAGATCATGATTCACTGCTTTGTGAGTGATTCATCTTTCATACAGCACCTTTTTTTTGGTCTTTGTTTGATTTCTCCTCGTGAAAAGAGGCCAGTGAAAACAGTCTTTACATAAATGAACATAGATCAGAGGAAGTATTTTCTGACCCTGGCATATAAACACTGGATTGGAACAAAGGAAGACAAATCAGGAAGCTCAAGAATGGGAGAGATTGCAGATCAATAGGTGAGGCAAAAGAAAATAAAAGCACAGGAGAGCAGGAGTGAAACAATGGTCATGCAAGAGGAATGCCCAGGAACATGTGTCCAACAATAGGATTCAAAGTACAGGTATGATGGACACAAACAGAATGTAAACTATAGACAGATATTAACAGTCAGGACTGTGATGCCAGGAAAAGTGACCTAAGCAGGAACCTCTTTGACTCCAGAACTAGGATGGAGGATAAAGGAACCCAACTTTTAGGAAATCAGCACCCCAGGAAGACCATGCAGAAGATCTGCTTGAACTGAGCAGGTGATCAAGAATCTTGGGGTGTTATAGATTGGGGTGTTATAGATTTCCTTCATCATTTGAGACTGGGAGCCCTAGTCTCAAAGTAGGACTGGAAGCAGAATGTTTGTCAGCAGTCTTGGGTTTGCAGGCTCAAGAGCTACAGAAACAATGAGTTGAACAGATAATTAGCATGATGCTGCCTTCATTCTGTCTGGGTCTCTGATTTTCCTATTTTGATAACATTTTCTTTTCCACCTACTTGGAGACTTCCAGTGTCATTTTTAAATAAAACATGCCCAAAATGCAATTATAAAGTAGGTAATAAGAATTAAAATGTTCATGTAAATGCAGCATGTCATTATTTCTGACTGTTCCTTCTCCCAAACCTTATATATGTCCAGCAGTCTACTCTCCTGAGCTCCTCCTTAGCTACATACTGTGATCACCAACTGTCAGAGGCTGCAAGCTGAGACTGAGCAGGGCTCATGCAGGCAATGAAGAGCACTTCATTTCACTCTTATCTGTCTTCAGAACACTGAAGATGGAATGGTACAATGGACCAGTGGGCAGTAGTGTCACCATCCTTTCAAAGTTTACCTTCGTAAACATTCCTTGGGAGTTACCAACAAATTTATGGGTAAAGCCCCTACATGTAATTATCTCACAAAAACTAATATTTTACTCAATTTTATTGTACCCTTACCATTTATCTCCCTTAGTTAATTAGTCATAAAACATTCTCTTAGCCACCATTTTTTCCTTTTCTAAGTGCCTTTTTAAGGACTATTGGGGGTACACTAAATTGCTATTGTCAGTTCATGTTTCCAACCAGCCCACAATCTACAACTGTGTCAATCTCTCTCATTTGTCCTTTCCTGTACCCTGAAACCAGCTCTTTACAATCAACTGCTTTCTGGAACTGTAAAAGAATGTTATTTAATTGTTTTTTTCTATGTCAAGAAAGGAAGCAGTAGCTAGAGGGCAACTATTGAAGTGATTAAAGTATGCTCCAGAGCACAGCCTCCGGGACTAGGGGAAGAAGTTAGGGAGAACCTGAAAATGAACAAATCCTAGAGCTGAAAGGTGCTCATGCCAGAAAAGACAAGTTCCCAGGTCTATAGTCACGTAGTCTGATATGAGTCCTAGGATGATAACTCCGCGTCTGCCTTAAAAAAAAAAAAAGCTCAGTTCTATAGAAATCACTTCTGTAAGCGGAGTAGTCTACTCTGTTTGTCCGATTATACAAATTTTTAAAAAATTCTTGAAGGCAGGAGAAACCTTTGTAAGCTATCAAGTCAGTACTTTGCTCTCTTTCAACCACTGCACCTAGATTAAGATGTATGCACTTGGAAAACTCCCATTAAGGTTATATTGCAACCTGCCCATACAATGGATTCCCTATTTGACAAAGTAAAACATTCTTCCTTATGCATTTGACCATAAGCATTTCATCCCGTCATTTGTTTTAGTACCATTTTTCCTACTTTGTCCTCTGGGAATGCAGAGCAGAGTTGATCATCTTGATGTACACTCAGTATCCAGAGTTGAGTTTCCAAGATAGATGTCTCCGTTCTCTGAACCCTCCAGTTCACACTGAACAATGGTACACATTGTTTGTCACTGTTCAGAGAGCTCTTACATCAAACATTTCCCATATATCAGCATACAAATTGAATTGGACTCAATTCAATAATACACTTTTACCAAAATAAGTTGTTTTTTTGCATTAATTATCTCACATTCTTTCCTTTCCTTAGTTTCTCATTATTTCAGTTCAACTACAAGGCTTGAGCTTAAATGACTATTCCTTCTTCAAAGAGGACCAGGTATCTAAGATCTTATTATTACATTGTCTCAAGTTTCTTCCTAGTGACTCGGAAATAAGATCTGAGACTATGTAATTTGGGGTCATGCTGGAATCTTGTAGAACTTCCCACTTTTCTCAGGAAGGTGAAAAAAAGGTCTATCTTCATAAGTAGTGTCTTCACTCTGACTTAGGGATCATATAACAACAGAAGGAAGTCTCAGAATAACAAAACATGACTTTGTAAGAGTGGGTATTAAACTTTTCACTTGATCCTAGTCACAAGTAACACAAACTAGCATGACTAAGTCCTACTGTCTATAAAGTACTATGTGAAGTGGTGTACATGCTTACTGTTGTTATTAGTAGCCATGGTATAATGCAGATATTCTAAATGTGCTCATTTTACTGATGAGGACATTGGGACTGAGGAAATCATGAATCAGAATTTGATCATTCTTCTCTGTAGGGGAAGTAGCACACTTGGGGGGACTACCTCTCCGTGGAGGTAACAGTCCTTATACTAAAACCACTGTTATCATAGACACTCCTGTGGAAACAATGGTGCTGATGAACCCTGGTACAACAAAAGTATAGTTTTGCTTGGTTATTTTCATACACAAGCTTTTTCTTACATGTGAGTTGAGCCCATCCTCAAACTCAGGGGCTTCTAACTGAAGTAGCACCTTTATGTTGTTGAGCCACAGTTCACAAACAAGGCCAAGCAAGAAGGCGTTTATGGGCCTTGATTTTCACCAGCGCCTATGTAAAGAGCCTCTGCCCTTTCATTTCTGCTTTCAGCCCTTGCAAGCTATGTTATTACAAAACTCAATTTAGAATTTCATTCTCCAAACCAGACCTACAGACCTTGTGACAGCATCCACAGGAGCAGCCATACAGCAAAGTAAGAAAAATGCTTTCAATTCTCATCCTCTTGTTTCCAATTGATTATACATTTGTGAAGAATTTAGTGGTAAAGATGAAATCTTCTAAGCTTTGCCCTGACTCAGAGGTTAATTGCCTTGTGAAATTTGAAGGAAAACAAAAACCTACTGTACTTTTTCTTAAGAGAAGAAAGATCTATGGTTTAAAAGAAAATGAAATGACTTATATCAGCTCATCTCCCCCCTCAGTTTTTATAAAGGGTCAGCAATGAGCCATATGGGTCTGGGTTGAACTTTCACTCTCTAAGATGAACAGTCCAGGGAAGGTGACCCTATCATGACACCAAAAGCTTCAAGATATAGTTACTGTTCATTGATAGTATGTACTTAATTAAAGTTTATATTTATTCAAAAAATGATTTATTTAATGTATTGAATAAATACATTATAATGCATTTATTATGTTAATGTTGGTACATACTTAACTTTTTCAGTTTATATTTTAATGTGGTAAATATATACCAATATAACCCACATACAAAGATTTTTGGGATCCTCAAAAGGGTGTAAATGGGTCCCCAAAATATGGGAACACTCTATGAGATGTGTTATCCATGTTATTCTTCAAAATATTCCTAGAAGGCAAATATTATCCTTATTTTATAGATAATGAAACATACCAGACTTAAATAAATTACCTACTCAAATCATCAGGCTCCCAAACTCATTATTTCTTCTTTTATCATCTTTCTTCTTTCTCTTATTAAAACTGGTCATGTATTTGGCTCACTCATAAAACTGAACATATACACAGACAATGGACAGAAGACTTACACAAGTAGAACTTTGACCAACAACTTAAAGCAATCTGCCCAGGAAAACCACTTCCTTATCTACAATAAACAACCCAGGGAGCCAGGCTGTCAGGCAGGTTTGCAAAAAGTCAGCTTGCTCCAGTCACAAAAATCAGGAAGCTAAATGAGAACTTCTATAACTGGCCCCAAAGAGCCATGGATTTATTAATTTAATAACCAACACCAAACACCTTTCCTAATTTTGTTTTCACTTCAGACTTAGCCCCCATCAGAGAAAGTCAAAATATACCCCTAACCAATCACATACATGCTCCTTTCCTGCGGGCTGGCCTGCAGTTTCCCTTGCAAACAGTCCCCACTCAGAAGCCTTCCCTTGCCCTACCTGAAAGCTTTCCTGCTCCTCCCATTACCTCTGATACAAGTGAGGGCTGAACCACTTGCTTTATCAAGAATATCCATTTTCATGGCTGCTCTGCATTTATTTCCACACTTGTTTCTGTTCTATAAGTGGCTAGAAGATCAGAAACCTAAAAGCCCTTGTCTCACTCAGCTCCAGTGACAGCAAGCGCTCATTAATGTCTGGTCCTTTAAGACAAAGCCATGTTGAGGACTGACTGGCTCTCACTGTTCCATCACAAAGTCCAGCACTGGAGAGATTATACCTCACTGATTACCTCATAGCGCTGCCTCCCAGACATTGTAGGCTTCCAAGACCAAAATAACATTAACAAACAAAAACAAATGCATAATTGACAGAGAATTATCATTATCATTTCCCGCAAAGGGATAAGGAAAAAACCCTACAATCTATGAGATGATCAAAAGAGTAGGAATTATATAACAAATAATTTTAAATATTTCTTAAAATCAAATAAATTCAGCATTATGAAGAAAAAACACTGACTGGCTCTTTTTCTGGGAGCACATTTGTCAGAGGTCAGTATTGGGGGACACCGCTCAACCAAGAGTGTGCTTAGTCTGGCATCTGAGAATTCCCTCATTTGTGTGCCAAACAGGCTTTCTCAAACTCTGTGTGACTTAAAACCATTGGCACATTGGCTGTCATTGCAAGAATAACCATTTGATTTTCCTTTTCAGAGACTATTCTGAGGAGCATAGAGACGATACTATATAGAACTGTTTAGCCTTTCATATAGACATCCAGTGTGAGTGAAAATTATTTATTTCCTAATGCAACAGAAATTAACTACCATATATGTGTTCCAAGTGCCAACACATTAACGACATCTTAAGCCTTTGATAGAATGATCCCAGGAATCCCACAAAACAGGGAGATCATGTGGACATCATAGCAAAACAAATACAAGTTGTATAATTTACCATTCTGTTCAAATTAGCAGAGGAATGAGTACATGAAGACAATGCCATATATCTAAGATCCTAATTCTCTAAAATACGCCTTGTGTTCTGTGTCTTCTTACTTGATAGCTGTTTTATGTGGAAAATAGGAATCCCAAACTATTTTCCTTAAATCATTCTGGACCTGTCTTTGTCTTTCTGGATCTCAGTTGCATCTTACACTATACCCCAGAGGGTAAGTAACTCCCCTTGATTGCTAAAGTATAGCCTCTTCACTGGCCACCCATGAGGAGGTTTTGAGAGCAGGTTGTGAGAAAAAGTACCCCAGTGTGGGCAAGTGGAAAGTTAGCAGGAAAGGAAAAGGAAAAAAAAAGTTGCAAAAGTGGCAGAACAGCTCAGCGAAGACCTGTTTGTCTCTGGCAGCACTCTTCCTGAGACAGAAGGGGAAGCTGAGGTTGTGGGCAAAGTGGCAACCACGCATGTAGCAGTTGAGAACAGTCACTTTCCCAACAGCATACGTACCCCTAGACTTAGACCTGCAGCCAGCAGCCCATACAGGCTCCTTTCCTTCTAGGTCAGCTGCTTCTATTGCTAGTACAACATGAGCTTAGTCCCTGTGGCCCGGTCCTTAATCCTCTTGCACACAGGACCAAGACCCCAGCAGAGCAATAGACTATGATCATGGTGTAATAGCTTTAGTCCATGGAAGGCACAGGTAATGGTTAAAGTGGGCAAAGAAAGAAATCAGAGCATTTCTTCCCTTGGATGTTTCCATGCTGAGCATCCAAGATCTGGCAAAGGCAGTGTTCTTCTAGACCAAGGCTCTAGCCTACAGGCCTTGTTCTGAGACAGCTACAACTTTATCCTGGTAACCATTAGCTTCAGTCCAAGGGGTGATGATGCCACTGGTTCCCTGTGTATACCATCCTTATTGCTTCCCTGAACCTTGCACACATCTCTATATGAATTTCCCTAAATTACCTCTAAATTACCTACTTTGTTTCTTCCCACAATCTTGTCTGATAAGGTTTTTGACCAATTAAGTTCTTTTGAATTTTATGTCTCCTTTGTACTTTATACCTACAGCTTGTACCCTACAGATAATAGGTTTTCACAGACATACTATGATTTAGTTGCTTACAATGACTGAAATTTTCTTCAAGGTGGAGACCTTGCCCTCCATTTCTCCATACGCAACAGTGGCTTGAGTGAAGTGATTGAATCAGTTGATGCTCACATTTGCTATTTATTTATTTTTTTGATGATGGAGTTGCCATAGTGGAAATGTTCAGGATTAGCAGTTAGCATTTAGGGGCAAAAGCAAAAGGGAGTAAAAGAACATTATTAACGCTGAAAACAACTACCATCTAACTTGCAAGATGCTGTGCTTTTCCCCGAAGTCTGACTTGAAAATAAATGAATAAATGAAGCAATTAAATGCCTCCTTAGTTCTCATATTTAAACTGTGTTTATACACTGTCAGAACAACAGGTCAGGTCAGCTATCACTTCAAACAATAGAAAAATAACAATGAGCAACTTGGTGACAGGGCATAGTTCAAATCTTAGAGCAGAAGCTGCATTTCACAAGGCAACAACCTGAGGAAATTATATCCCAGTATTTTAATAATGGTTCTCCATGGACTCAATGATTGATAATTGTTTTATTCTAGGGCAGGAAATCAATTTTATGGTCATTTAATAAACAAGCTGTATGGATCTGCATTCCCTGCACGGTTGATGACTCTATCTAAACATACAGGGTATTCCAGAATATCACAAGACACCTCAGCAACACAGTTCACTGCACCTTGTCACATTAAAATTTGCCAGAGGCTGTAGAAAGAAGCCCATGTGTCCAGAAAATGTTCCGCTTGGTCAATATGCTTGCATATTTCATTACCATATCAGGAAACCAAAATTGAATTCTTCATAGGAAGGTCTATATACCTTAGAATCAGTTATTTATATCCCCAAAAGTCTATTAGCCACAATACCTGTATTTATTAGAATCTGAAACTCACAGAGAGCCTGGCTTCAGAACCCATTTGTAAAATATAAAACCACTATGTGTTATTGCAGTTTTAGAAGCATTTAGACCCAATGAAATACAGAATAAGCCTAAGGTCAAACTAACACTAATCTGTTCAGACAGATTTAACAGTTTAGTTGATAAATAGTTGAAGGTAACACAGTAGCAAAGAAAGGTTTTTCAAGGCCAAATTAGATTTTTACTTTGCTGTCAATTCAGTTAAAGATTGTATACCTGATTTACAAAACAATATAATGGAAGTTAAAAACTAGAATGGAAGATGAAAGCAATATTTGAAAACATGTGGAGGAAGGTTGATCATGAGGAAAAAATATATAGAGAGAAACCTGACTGCAGAAAATGTCATCTGGTGATGACTGAGATAGCAGTCATTCTCAAGGGACTCATGTTGTTCCTCCTGTGATTAGAAGAGTTGACTTATCTTTCATGTTCTTAAGTTTTTTATTACCTACCTAAGGTAAAAGTAAATGTGAAACATACGGTAGACAGATTTTCCTGAAAATATCAATCTATTTAAACTACTGGCAATTTAAATATTCACCTTTTTTTCTGGAACTTCACTTATGCTGAATACCCATTCCCAGATATCAAAGGTTATATTCCCATTTTTAGAAGATTTTTTGAGCTGCACTCCTGGCCTAGAAATTCTTATAAGAACTAGGATGATTGGAGTATCACAATAGATGTTAACCTGGATGGAATATGTTGTCATGATATATTTCTAGGGGAAAATGTTCTTTACCAGTTGTGACTTCTTCCTGATACTTTTCTAAAATCAGAGGGTTACAAAGATGACAGTTATTCTAAAAGCAGTGAGGAAATCTCTGTTACAAGATGGAAATTATTTAGCCTCTCTGAGTTTTAAAAAGAGCTATATTAACCTTTAATGTAACTTTCAGCTTTAAAATATACTCAGTGACTGGTTAAGAGCAATTACTCAAATGTGACACTTAAAGAGAAGAGTGTAGCCCTCAACCAACTGAAAATGGAACTATCATTAGATCCAGCAATCCCACTCCTTGGAATCTACCCAAAGGATACAAAAACACTAATTCAAAAGGACACCTGTACTTGGATGTTTATTGCAGCACTATTTACAATAGCCAGGACATGGAAACAACCCAAATGCCCCAAAACTGATGAATGGCTGAAAAATACGTGGTATATTTACACAGTGGGATATTATTATTATCAATATTATTATCATCAAAGAAGACAAACATGTCATTCACAGCAACATGAGTGGAGCTGGAAGGAATCATGTTAGTGGAAATAAGTCAGAAAGAAAAAGAGAAATATGGGATGGTCTCACTTATAGGAGGGATAGAGGGAAAACAAACGAGCAAATAGATGAGAAAATGTAAAATTGCGCACAGAACTGAAGCGTAGAGCAAGAGAGGGGGAGGAGGGAAAAACCCAGGGAGGGATGGGCACAAGAGATTAAGCTGGTTCACAGGTGATAAGGTGATGGGAGAACCTCGGGGTAGAAAATGATATAATATATAGGTATATAAATACATGTGCAATCAATAAAAAATTAATAAAAAAAAGGCAGGTGTAGCAGAATGAGTTAAGAGAAAGGATTTCATGCCCTCTCTCCTGGATAAGGACTTTTGGAATGCAGCCATCCAGGCTGATGGAATCTCCAGGCATTAATGTGAGGGGGGCAGCCAGGACATGCACTTCAGGGACAGGAACATCTCGTAAGGTGAGTGTGAGGCATGGTTCCTCAGACTCCTTTATTGTGGTGCTTCCTATGCTGGAGGAGGCGATCATACTGGCTGTCTCCTTTCCGATGTCTTTCCTGTGGTGCTACTGTGCCATATAGTTCTGGCATCTGGTGTTATGCCAGAAAAGAGACCAGTAGGCCAAGCATCAACCAATGATTTACAGTGAGAGAGGCATTGGAGTAAGTGGAGGGGAGTAGGGGGGGAAGGGGAGCCAGGTGGTGATATAGGGAGGGCTATAATGGGAACAATAACTATGCAAATATAAGCAACGGTGTATAAAAATTTCTAAAAACATTATTAAAGAAAAAGGGCTTGAGAGTGAGCTCTCTCACATTCAGGCCTGTTAACAACTTGTTAGCTAAGTGACCTTGGGCAATTAATCACTCTCTATCTCATTCTTCATCTACAAACTGAAGCTAAGAACATCATCTATTGCAGAGGGTTTTGGGGAAGATTAGATAACTGAATGCCCATAAACAGCTTCTTGACACATCAGGGATCAATGAATCTGTTTTATTTTCTAGGTGAAGATACTCCCTTCAGTTTGAAGATCAGTAACTGATGCTAAGGAAAGGCTTATGTCATTTCCCAGGACTCTAGTCACCTGTTCCACTGTGCCTTCCTTTTATCTGCCCTACTGCCTCCACACACCTTGCCTGAAGTTCCCACTGTGCATTTCTGCTTTACAAGAGTCAGAAGAATCAGAGGTGCTTCTTTTCAATCCCACCAATCTTTCAGTCCTTGCAGCCTTGCTGGCAAAATTGTCACAAAAACAGATTTGAATTACTATAAAGCTGAAAATAGAGTGCAGGCAACACATGCTGTGAGAGAGAGAGAGAGAGAGAGAGAGAGAGAGATAATAGAGAGAGAGAGAGAGAGAGAGAAAGAGAAAGAGAGCATTACTAGGTCTCATTCCAACTTTTTCAGATGGCTGGCTCCCTCCTAGCTGCCATGTCTCAGGTCAGACCTCTCCTACAAGCCCTCCTCTATCCTCTAAGGAAGCTCTCCCTCCTTCTTGGTGTCTTTTTTTTTTTTTTTATCAAAGTGTTGTTGTTGTTGTTTGTTTGTTTGTTTTTAATAGGGGACTGAAAGGCAAGGCTGAAACCAAAGGCTGAAACAGGTGATGCCCCCTGGGGAGGTGGCACAGGTGAGAAGAAATGGGACCAGAGGAGATATGCCTTGAGGACAAGAAAAAAACAGTTGAGGGTGGAGACTCTCACAGGGCTATGAAGGGCTACAGAAGCAGCCCAGGATACAGCCATTCTAGGAAAAGGGATAAAGGAATCAGCTACTCCAGCCCCTACTACACCAGTTTTCAGAGAGCTGCCATTGCCGGCCTCCCAGAGACAAAGAAAGGTGAAAACCTTTAAGGCAAAAGACATGGACCCTCCCAGAGACAGGGAGAGATGAAGATGGTTAAAGCAGCAGATGGGACAGACTGAGAGAGGTGAAGATGGTTAAAGATGCCTTGTGACCTTTTACTTGTGCTTTTTGTTCCAAGTATTCAGTGGTGGGAAGACACCATCGTGGCCCGTTTATTTGAGATATAGGTTCCAGGCGTTTAGTGGCAGTCAGACACCACTTGAAAAGTGTGCCCTTTTGTCTGGGATATTTGTTCCAGGTCTGGAATGGTGAGAAGGGAACTCTTAGACACCTGTTGTTTAAGACTTTAAAACACTGGACAATAACTGAGGTAAGATAATTGGTCAGTGACTCTAATTTTTTCTCCTAGTTTGTAAAATAAATCCCATTATCGTTTCCTGAACCTCAATAGTCTCACCACTGTGTGCATGCATAAAGAACTCAGACAGCGACCAGTAAACTATTTGAGCACTGTCCTGGGTCAGTTTAGTGGCCACTATTGCCCAGTATCAGTCTTACAGTTTCTCCATAGCACTGTCACAACTTGTATTTTCTGTGCATTTACTTTCAGCCTCAAATTCCTTCACAATGTCTGGCATGCAGTGAAAACTCAATAAATGTTGATTGATTGAACGATTGAACAAATAATTTATTTTTGCTTCTTAGCTCTCAGCTCAGTTCTATAGCTCAGTTCTATAGGAAATCTCCTAGTCTCCATGACTGGGTGACGTGTCTTTCCTGTGTACTGGTGCTCATGCCTCCTGGGCATTTATTGCAGCAGAAGGAAGCCTCTTCCCTCTGCCTGCTCACTACAGGTTGGCTTTTTTATTCTTGACCAGTGTATCTCCAGCACCTGCCCATCACAAGGTTGACTTTTGTGTCCTTGACCAGTGTATCTCCAGCATCTAGTACAGCGCCTGCTATGTAAGATAGCATCCAATAGATTGGCTAATAGCATCCAATAGATTCAAGAGCATCCAATAGACTTGATGGAATACAAAAGTCTGAAAATTGGTTCAT
Organism: Uropsilus gracilis; assembly: GCA_004024945.1. Lineage (NCBI taxonomy): Eukaryota > Metazoa > Chordata > Mammalia > Eulipotyphla > Talpidae > Uropsilus > Uropsilus gracilis. The sequence goes on from PVHY01002776.1 coordinate 84,508, forward strand.
CATTTTAGAAAAGAGGGAAACTAATTTGAATGTTTCTTTGTGCCTATTGATCAACATATAAATATTTATGACAGTACATACTCAGAAGAGTTAGGGCTTGAGGTCACACAGCTAGTGATCAAGGTGAGCATTTGAAGTCAAAGTGCTAAGAGTCCAAAGTTTCTGCTTGGGCTGTCAGGCTACTCTGTCCACTGGTGGCTTGCAGGGCAACACTCAACTGGGTCAGGAATAGTCCTTACAGTCCTTTGTGTTTGTGATGAGAAGAGTGGATTAGATGCTTTGGGATGGATGAGTTTCAACTTCAGGTTGTTGACAAAGCAAATGTTTTCATGCATCTAGATATTTTGCACACAGTATCAGCTTCTACTCAAGAGTGAAACTAAACCTGCCCTTCTCATCTCTCAGGAAAAGTCAGATGAAATATGATAGAGCGGTGGTGGTGTGGTGACAGCACCAGGAATGGTGTTGGCAACTGTCACAAGGTCCAGTGGTCTCTTAAGAAACCCACCCCCCCCCCAAAAAAAAAAAAAAAAAACCACTTGGCTCCTTATAAATCAAAAAGTTGGTTTAACACCTTCCTAAAATCTCCCTAAAATTTAGCCAGAGACACCAGGCTAAATGAGTGCCATGCAAAGATTATAGGCAGAACCTTCTAATAGGTATTCATTCCCTTTGATTTAGACCCTCCCCTCTACAGACTCTTCATATACATAGTCCTTGACAGTGGAAAGAAGACGCACCAGAAACATGCAAGAAGTTAGTTGAATATTTTGCAGTGTATCCTACAGTGACTGTCGTTATGTTTTAAACAGAAAACAATACACAATTCGCTACTGATGGCAAATAATAAGTTTCAAGTCAAACAACTGATTCCTTTTGCAAACTATATACTTTCTTGGAACAGTACTACGGGAATATGCAAAAATAATGAGCAATTATATAATGTGCCAAAAGCATTAAGATATGGGGATTTAAATATGTAGAAATTTAGATTGGATTCCCTGCAGATCTCTGACATGTGACTTGGCTTTCCTGGACCTTGTAGATTCTGTAAGTATGACTACTAATACCACCAAACAATAAATTCTTAAATATAAACACAGTGTTTATCGGTCAATGACTAAATTCTAGGAATGTTGCTACTATCAGTGAAATTATCAAATGAGAAGATGGGTCAGAAAATCTGTAGATATTTTTCCTGATGTAATGTTCTAGGTCTCCAAGTCTTGGGAATGCATAGGCCTTGTGATGAGAATGGCAAAAATCACCAGCACTGGTCAGAGTGGAATCAGGGACGAAGGCTGCCCTTGGGGCTCTGGAACCTACCACTTGCCTTTGATTTTCTGTATCCTGCTGCTTCGCATTTAAGGACCTGTGAACCTTGGAGGTACATCTCCTCCCAGAGGGAGTCAATCTCTAGAAATAATGAACAACTCACTGGAGCTCACTTTTCAAAGGTAAACCAGATCTCACAAAGAATTAGAATGAGGTAGAATGTTTACTAGAATTCTAAAGGAAATAGCACTTTTCTGTGCTTACTAGCCCTTGTCAATTTGAAACTATATTTAATAGTTGAGCTAAAGATTTTTCAAGCTGTGTTTCTCATTATTTAGAAACAACCTTGAATTTTGGATTTGAACAATGCAGACTCAACTGAAAGAGAGATCTATGTACATTTTCAGAGAAACCACACATCAAGTCTTGCTATGTACATACTCTATTTTCAGCACTCTTTGGTTTGTAGATTGCTGTGAGGCCTGATGCTATCATGCAATCTATATATTGAAAATTAATTAGCTATGATGTTCTTAGTAATAGATGCCATATATTTTTTTCAATCCTTTTAGTGGGAAGAAGTTCAATCTACGTAGCCTTTCCCCAGCTAATTTTTAAATTATAACCAAAATATTCTAGACTCCAGCTGTAAACTCTTTTTTATAAAGTGAAAAAATTGCAGTTAACTGATTTTTAATATATCCATAATAATTACATTAAACAAGCACATAAGATGAAGGAGTCAACCCAAAAGTTTGCCATCTAAAACTTCTAAAACTTTTGACTTGAAGACCAGAAAAGTGATAAGAAAATGCTATTATAGTAAAGGATAGAGTGACTTGTGACACTAATGGAAGACAAAATTTACAAGTAAATACAAATGATCAGTGTTTCTCTAAATAACTTATTCCAAGTCAGTAATGACATGATCTTCCATATTGGGGAGTCATATAACATGTCCAGGTAAAAATATCAATGCTTATAGCAGTCATTAAAATATTGATTTGAATATGGCCTGTGGAAAATCCAGTAATTCAGTTTATGGCCTAAGAAAACCCCTGCACATGTGCAAGTGTGTGCATCAAATTGAAGAATCAAGTTGAAAACAGTCATTTCTCCTTCTAATAGCATAGAAATAAGACTTAAAATCTTGCCTCAAGCATGATATTCCTGTACTTGGAGATTCTACTGACAAACAGATATGAGATTTGGCACAACTGGCATCACACAGCACTTACCTTGAGAATGATTTTGGGATAGTCACTATTCACCATCAGACTGGCCCAGCAAACACGGAGACCTGCAGCTTAGACTCAACTCTGGCACTAGCTGTTAAGTACGTCAAATACTAGATCTTTCAATAGCTTAACTCCCTTACCTGGAGACAGGAATGCTTTTGGGTTGTTTAAAATTAATAAAGGGATTTGAATCTTCAATACCTATAGCCTATCATGGCAAAGGTCATAGTACACTGGATAAATTCATGATGGTTTACATTAATATGAAAACTCTTGCTTCTCTTTCTTTGAAATACATAAATGATCATCATGTGGTCATTGAATATATATTTGGTCTTCTTCCTTATTTCTGATGCAGAGCATGGTGGCTCGTGCCTATAAGCTTCAGCCTATGAAGCGGCTGGGGCTAGGGATCGCTGTTCAAGTCCCGCTCAGAGCAACACAGCAAGACTTAGTCCCAAAAAAGAGCTGGGCATGGTGGCACATGCCTGTAATTCTAGCTACCTTGGAAGCTGAGGGGTTGGGATTGCTTGAGTCTGTGGTACCCCAGGCAACGTGAGCCTATGGTTCCATGGGCAAGTAGCGAGACCTAGTCACCAAAAAAAAAAAAAAAAAAGAACTTCCAAACCTTGTAGGACTTCCTGAAGGATAGGTAAGGGTGAGGAGAACCTTTCATACTATTCATATTAAACCCTTTCAGATATACCAGTGTTTATGCTAATGAGGTGATACTTGGTTGCAGGATGGAGTCTGACTGCTAAATGAGCAAATATGACCAGAGGGTTGGAGTGTTCATCCCCAAGGGAGGGAAAAAGCACCAGGAGTGATCCAACCAATCACCAACATCTGATGATTTAATCAGTCATGACCAAGGGAAGTGCCATAAATCACTAAATAAGGTTCAATGAGCTTCTAAGTTGAGGAACACACCAAAGTGCTGGGAGGGTAGTGAACCCAGAGTTATGGAAGCTGCACCCCCCCACCCCTGTATACATTTTTCAATGTTACTGCTAAGAAGTTGAAGATATTTAAAGGTCATACAGTTTACTGGATTAAAATATTATATTTGAATATGAAAACTTTTGTTTAAAATTTAAATGTTGCACTTGAGGATTTGTTTTTCAACTTTCCATATCTGAGGTGGCAGCATTATCATTGCTCTTATGGATCCAACCTGGACCCAGCACCAAATATTAGCAGATAAGGGAATGATCTCAGAAGATGGTAGAAAACATGTTTTAGGAAATGTGGGCTTATACCCCAAATTAGTTTCAATTAGGTACAAATAAATAGGGAAAGGGAATTAAAACTGATTATAGAAATGATCCACCACTCTATTCATAGCTTATATATGCTATATATATACATGTGTGCATGTATATATATATATGTATATATATAGTAAGCTATATATTATAGCTTACTATTATACTACTATGTAATCTATATATATAGCTTATATATGTATATAGCTTATATAGATATAGCTTACTGCATAGTTTTTTGTTGGTATAACCAATTTTTTGGTTACTTTATTTCAAATTGCTTTGAAACTCTCACCCACATTTTTCTATTACTTCTCACTTGTTAAACTTTTAAATTTATCAAGATTGTTTAATTTAAGAACCTGTGATCTTCTTCACAGCATGGGGAGAGGCAGGAAGTTCACAAAAAGTTATGGGGAAGACTTGACTCAGGGAAAACCTTATTAAAATAAATATTACATTTCCATTTGTTTTTTTGTTTCACTGCATGGATACACATAACCTTTAAAACTGAGGACACAAAGTCCGAAGTATAAATAGACCATGTTCAAAGTTATGTCTGGGGCTTTATGAAGGAACTAAAACTAAGCTTTCTCTATATTTGGTTGTTTGCCTTCTTGTTTAAAATGCCCAAGGCAGGCTATATTTTGCAACCAAAAGTCTGTATCCACTTTGCCCATGTTGTATATGCATGGTATAGACGGGTCTATGTTGTATATGCATGGTATAGACGGGTCTAGACACATGCATAAGGTCATGGAGATCATAAAAGGCAGGGCCAGACTTCTTGCTGAATGTCCAATACCAAAACAACAGATTTAGATTTTCTTTCTTCAGAAGACTCTTAAAGAACACCACTTGCCAAGTCATAAGTCAGTATCCATAATTTTAAAAAGCATCACTCTGGTGTCTTTGAAACACAGTACTCCACAGCAAAGACCCTAAAAATGGAGGCTTATGACTCCCAGGGTGACAGAACAAGGTAGATAGCTTTATTTTCACAAAATTGTATGTCCAATGCCCTAGAGTGAAGAACACTGTTGGTTCAAAATCACTTACCCAAATCTGAAGCTTGATTCTCTTTTCATTTTTGAACACGGTTTTGACTTTGAAATCGATCCCCACTGTGCTGACGAATGCAGATGTAAAGGAGTCATCTGCATAACGGAACAGAAAAGATGTTTTCCCCACACTGCTGTTGCCAATGATGAGCAATTTGAACATGTAGTCAAAGTTCTGATCCGAGGAGTCTTTTTGGCCAAACCTGGCATCTTGGGTTGAGGCCATCTGTGGTAAGAAAAGAGGCATGCATCAGTCCCCCCATTTGACCATTTGATGTGAAACTAGCAGCACACTCATTATTGGTTTTGCCAGAAACAGATGTCGAACCACTCAAGAGGCAAGTTGAATGTGCTCCCCATCTTCCTCTGATACTCGTATCCATGGCAATAATTCCCTGCTGGAAGACAGAAGAGCAAATCTTACAGCTCTTTCCAGCTGTGTTGGTGTTTGTCATTGTTCAGCATTCATAACCAATCAAAGACACCAAAGGAGACTTCTATAAGGGTGACATGAAAAGTAAAGATATGAAGAACTGTCAGGGCATGCTGGCTCTGAAACTTTGTAATCCCAATGACAGAGACACCAAAGAGATAGAACAGCAGGGTGTTTCTTACTGAGTTATTTGAATTACTAGAAGATCTCTTATTTCCTCGGCAAGTACACCCAAAGCATATCTCTATTTCATCTATTAATATCATGTTCAATCAACATCCTAAAATAAAAATGAGGGTTTTTTTTTCAAATTAAAAATAATGATGATGGCAAATACAGATGATTCAAAACCATGCCATCTACCGTCATCTTAATTATCTCTCACACCCACCCTATGAGCTGGGTTTATTGTTTCCACATTGACGCGAGAACACTGAAGTTCAAAGACACTTGCTAAGTTGCTCATGTTCACACAGGTGCTAGGGAGAAGGCAGGATTCCAGTCAGACAATATGTGCCGGGGCTCAAGTCCTTAACCTCTGTCTTATTTTCAAATGATGATGAGGGAAATAAACACATGTGCTCGGAGAGTAAATAAAGGAACTATTCACCCTGATATGCATTGATAAAGAGTTCTCCTTGGGTTCAAACCTTGGCTCTACCACTTACTAGTTGTTGTTTTGTCATTTTAAATTGGTTACTCCTCCATTTATTTCAAAATAAAACAAAAAAATGTTCATCTAACATATAATGCTTATGAAATTAATAAATGATCTATCTGAAAAGCAGAAAGAGAATCATCTCCACTATTAGCTATAAATGCTTTAAGTGGATGTTGCTTTTTCTCATCTCATTTGCTGATCATCTTAGCATCTATCAAAAATAATGTTGCATTACTTAGCCTAATACCCTTTGACTCAATAAAGAAAAGAGCTATTTAAAATAGTGAATTATACTGATTGGTACAATTCTTTCCTGTTCTGATGCTATGAATTCTTCACGAATTGCTAAGCTCTTCAATATGGTGGCCACTAGTCACATCTGCTTACTTTTATTAAAATTAATTAAAGTTAAAATTCAAAGTTGTTTCTTAGTTGCATTAGCCCTATTTCAAGTGCACAATGGATTATGTGGCCACCGGTTTCCGTTTTAAACATCACAGCCACAGATAATGGTCATAACTGCAGAAAATTCCATTGAACAGTGCTTAACCCAGATTTTTTTTTTCATAATATATGAATAACATCTTTGTCTTAGTGGGGTGCCAAAGAAAGAAGCCCAGAGTTTGTAGGATGCTGGAAACAGTATATAATACTCTGTCTCCACTAAGACAACATTGACTTTTGAAGTCACATGCATGTGTGTGTGTGTGTGTGTGTGTGTGTGTGTGTGTGTTTTGCACCTACGAGTGTATTTAGAGATGGCTAAAGGGCAAGGGCAAGGGATATCATGAGACAACATGTTCCTTTTTCTGAAATATTGCCAGTAGGAGGATGCAGTTACACATAAAACAATAAGATTCCTATTAAAATGAGAATCTGTACATATTATGAAATGTAAGGGGAATAAGAAGTCTAGCTGCTTTTCATAATTGCTTATTAAATACAAGCTCACACATTTCTCTTTTTTTAAGTGCATATAACCACAGTAAAGTCTTCAGCAATTGTGAAACTTATAACAACTATTTGTCAGTCAGCAAAAGTAGGTCACTAAAAAAAGCCAATTGCTTTTATTTCTAACCCAGGAGTCCACATATTAAGGTAAACCACTCCCAACCAGTAAGCAACCAGTAAGAATTAGAGTTCTTGTTGATCATTTGTGAACAATGATGCTTGCCCTCATGTCTTCTGAAAACCTAGAAAGCCAAGGTAACTTTTGATTTGCACTCACATTCTCAGAGACAGACTTTCTGCCAATTAACACTTCCCTTTTCTGGAGTTTCTAAGTTCAACTAGACTAACACATGGTCTTTGTTAAGATTTTTTAAAACCTGTTTTATATGACCAGTCTAGATCCTAGGTTCTGGTTTAAAAATGTTCAGCAAAGCCACAGTCAGAAAAAGGCCCATACAAGTCTCCAAAAGCTGCTAATTTACTTCAACTGAGCAACTACCATATAAAGCACTCCATTACCCTAATGTGTATACAGCTGAGTTCTATTCTAAAGTAAAAGTGGTAAAGACCATGGTGACAAATTCCAAGTCCTATTCCAAAATCAGAAATGATTCCAAACCTTAAAAAAAAAACAAAAAACAACAACAAAAAAAACCCTGTAAATATTATCAATGTAGAGATTTTTAAGCTATAACTAGAAATTTTGATGGGAAATAATTATACTGGGCTTTCTCCAATATGAAAACTTGAAGATGTTCGATTTCAAAGGTCTTAAAAAGGTAGTGGGAACCCAAAATGGGGGATCTAGGATGAGGGAAGACAAAGATGGAGTCCTTGCATATTCTATTCTCTAAAGAATTATTTAGAAGTGAGTGCTAACATGCTATTCTTGAAGATACATTTTTAATTCTATTTCTTGATTTATATTACTAATAAGATTCACACAGAACCCAAAAAATGTGCATTGGGAATACACATGTGCTTTATTAAATTTCACAGTAATGAAACAAATCCTGCTCACAAGATGGAGAAAGAGTCCTAATCTGGCAATAATCAGAAATGAAGTAATTGACATTTGAATGTGAAAGGGCTTATAAAGAGTTACTATCCAAATCTTCTGACTCCTCTACTAATGTGAGCATTTGCAAGAGAAAATATAGCTGAAATTTGTAAACATGAGTAGTGATTTTTTTCTCAGCAGATATTTTTTATTCCTAGATAGTAAATCAGATATGATAAATGATATCTAAAGGATAAGTTTTAAATTGCATTAATCTTGAATTAAGTTTTCAAAATGATTCATAGGTTTGGGACAAATGAAAGGATAGTCCAACTTCCTACTCATCCCAAGAGTCTCTTTTCCCAACAAAACAGCATCGCAGGTAAAGACTGTAGCCTCGTCCTTCACACTGAGCGACAGAAAGCTCACCAGCCTATAAAACAACCTATTTCATTTCCAAGCAGCTACAACTGCTACAAATTCTATTTTAAATTTGAATTAAAATCTACTTCCCTTTAGCCTCTGTCTCTGTGTTTTAGATTCTGTCCTATAAATCAAGAAGATTTAGTCAGTTGAGCTTTCTCTCACCTGAGAGAGAATTTCAGGAGTCTGTAGGAACCATTAAGAGCCCCATAAACTTTCCCTCACCTTGCTTGGATGGCACCAATGAATCTCCTCTCTCCACAGAAAGCATACCAAAAAAAAAAAACCCTTCCACATCTTCCTAGGATAAAATTGACATTTTCCCAGATGTCCAAATCCCAGGCATGCCTCCCACCACTGACCACAATATTACACATATTTATCTAGTCAGTGCAGAGTGAAAATTGCCGTATATCCTATCATATTTAACCAAGCAGTAAAGTGTCCTCAAATGCTTAGCACAAATTTTCAAATTAACTGCTACAAACATAGGTTCTTCTTATCCCCATCCTACACTTGGGCAATTTATACTTTTAATGACAGTGTCAACCTTTATATGTTTCCTAGCAAATTTCCTTTTGCTTTAATTAATTATTTAACTCAGGCTTGGCCTTTTTAGTCCTTTCATCAAAGAATATTAACTGTTCCTTCCAGATGTGTAGAATTTTTAAGTTTGATCAGTAAGCATTTTATATATTTATCTAAGACCTTGATCAAAATACAAATCAGTTTATGGCATATAACTTTTATGCTGGTTAATATATAAATCTATGGGTATGACTGTTACATACATCAGTAAAGAATGTGGGAAGTTTGAAGCAAATCCTCTCATTTGGGAGTAGGTAACCAGGAAAGTTGTCCTTGTAAGATATGCCTTGATTCAACCGCAGGTCAAAAAGGGAAAATGGATAATGTGCTTTTTTTTGTTCTGTTTTTTGTTTGTTTGTTTGTTTTTGATTTAGCTTTCCCAGAATTCTATCTCCCTAGGGACCAAGCAGATTCTCTCTAACTAGTACTTCAAAGATAGCCTACTTCAGCATTTTTGACATTTGTTTTTCAAACTAAATGGAGGAAATGAATTATTTTCAGGGATTCACTAAGGAACTCACTAAGAATTTAAAATGTACTAAACTGTTTTGTGGATCTGATGAGAAAAACAAACAGAAGTCATTCTAAATTTACTATGTTGCAGTTGTGACACCTGATAACAACCTGGGACTCAGAGAAAAGAAGAGTGAGAATAAATTACCCCAAAAAGAAAATGCAATTCTTCTTTGAAATTGGAAGGTGAAAGTAAGGATGAGGTAGGTTTCGAAGTATAGAAATACCAAAAGAAATGTCAAATCTCAATCATTGTTACCCAGGACGAGAGAGAAAAACAAACAAAAAAATTATTCCTGAGAGAATTAAGCTATTCCATAGGACAATTTCGAAAGCAAGAAGAAAATATTAAAATCTAGAATTTCCAAACGTCTTCTGGCCCTCAGGTGGCTGCTCCAGGTTGAAGGTTCTCCTCTGTGTACAATCTGTGCCTTGCCTGGTTTTTCTGAAAATACATTGTTATCGAGATGCTCTTTATAACTGCAAATCAGAGAGAAGCATGTATAAGGTTGCTGGGAAGGGACCATAGTAGCTAGGAGAGCTCTCTGGACTCTGATGATTCAATCCTGCCAGGTACAAACAGGGCCCTGGTCCCAGCAGCTTCTGTATATCCTCACAAATGACAATGCCAGAGGTTATGAGGGCAAACCTGGGACTAGTGTAGGCCTGGGATGCTGATGAGCACTTAAAAACTAGTAACATGAATGGAACTAAAAGGAAGCATGCTAGCAGATTTAAGGCAGAAAGAAAAAGAGAATGAATAATCTCACATGTATGTGGGATACAGGGAAAACCAAAAAACAAAAGGACAGGAAAAAGCTAAATCTAACAAATTGACAGCAGAACTAAAGCTTACAGCAAGGAAGGGGGAGGGAGGGTGAAAGTAGGGAAGGGAGGGTGAAAGCAGGGAGGGATGAGCATAAGATTTAAGATGACAGTTCACAGGTGACAAGATGGTGGGAAAACCCCAGGGCATACAATAATGTAAAAAATATATACATGTGCAATCAATTAAAAAGGAAAAAACTAGCAACTTACAAAGACAGCATGAAAAGAGGTAAAGAAACACCACTCTCCTTTTTTAGCAGTTTTGATATGATCCGGATAAGAGGGCATTCTGCATTGTTAAGGTGATGGGAGTGCAGGCAAAGAACACTCACTCTATAGCCTGGCTGCCTGAACTTGCATAAACTTGAAAAAAACTTTTGCTTTACTGTCCTTTAACTATCTGAAGTTGTAGTTTCTTCTTCTATAGAAAAAGAATCAGAGTGAGATCATCAAAGTACAATCATGGCATATGATAAGCATTTACTAAAGCTCCCATCATGATCTCTGTATTCCTCTTTAGCATTAAGAAGATGCACAAGTCATTCACTCCTCCCTCCTCCCACCCCTAATTCCCCAACTTTTGCTACTCTCTGCAAAAGGAAAGGTCAATTTTATAAAATTGATTTCCTCTCAGTTCCTAACTTCAGAGCACAGGTGATTCTGACACTCAACACATCTACCTTGTAGATTTAAATATTGACAGAAATAAGCATCTAAAATTTCCTCTCTTGCTTCAAATACTGTGGTGTGGAACAAAGAGTGCTCATCAAAATGCCTCTTGCCACTGAAGCTGAGACTCTGAGGGGACAATATGTAGACTGAATGGTTCTGTGTCTGTGGGGAGGGGAATATGGCCATGCACCTGGGATGTGCCCTCCTCTATGACACTCTGTCACACAGAGACTTACCAGAGAATGTTGGGTATGAATGGACTTTTGCTGAAACAGAGAGGACTAAACTTTATGTTTGCATTAGTATGGGACAGAATTCAAATAAACATGGTAAAAAAGGCAGGAGGAGCTCCAGGAACTCACAGTAATTCTGGAAAGACTCCTTTCATATGGCCTTAGGATTTAATCTAATCATTTAACTTAATCTTTAATAATGAAAAAAATAATAAAATCCCATAATATCACTGTAGAAAGCAATACTGTATTATCTCTTCAATGTTGCTAAGAGGTCAGATCTTAAATGTTGCTACACATAAAAGAAAAATTACGTGACATAAAAAAAATAATTATGTGACATAATAGAAGTCATGTTTCTAATGCCAAGGTAGTCGTTATATAAATATATCTATATAAATGTATTAAGGCAATACATTGCACACCTAAAAACTTACACAATGATATCTATGAATTAAATTTCAACAAAGCCATTTTTTAAAAATCCATGATATCATTACTTCAAGGAGAAATGTCATTAAGTGATTTCCTTATACATACACACACAGAACACACATATCCACATATATACACACATATAATGTATATATATATATGAACACACATACACACTTATTTAATAGTATCAGACATACATCATGGTTATCATCCTCCTTTCTCAAAATCCCTCTAAAATAATGGTAAAAGGTGCTCGGAAAAACATCGACACAAAAAGAAGAAATGAGAAGTCAGCAAGTTTTGTAATTGGGAGTGAAAGTCAAAGAAAAGAGAACTCTAAGTGCTGGGGAAGTCCACAAGAAATGTACTTAGAGTCTGGAGTAGCCTTGGGAATGGAGCCAACACCTGTTTTGATTCTGGAGACAGCCAGGGTGACCATTTTCTTGACTTGGCTGTATCTAAGGGGTTTCCTGGGATGCAACAGACCTTTTGGTGCTAGAGTTGGGACAGTAGAACTTCTGGTTTTCAATTTTCAATTGTCTTGTTCTAGGACTGGCAAATGAATGTGGCGGGGATGCACACATATAGATTGGTTGAAAGTCCAACCCCTGCATCCCTATCCAACCTCACCTGGTCAAGCAACTACCTTCCCCAGAGACAACTTTGATATATCAACAATGAGTTTAAAATACAGACACCAAACACCCTGGATATTCACATTTCCTATATGTCAATGCCAATTTTTAAAAATGATGGACTCTCTTCTAGCAACACACTATAAAATTCTTTCAAAATATTTCTTCTGGAAAGGAATACACACATACACACACATAAACACACATGTGTATGTATTCTTATTATTTCTTGATAGCAAAAAAAAAAAAAAATCAGACCCAGATATCATGTCCTCAAAACCTGCCTTCTCTAGTTGGATATATTTTTATTTAGGATTATAGAACTAAATCATTATAGGGTACATTAGATCCAAGGTTCCCAAACTTGGGACTCTCCACCCCATTTTTAGATTATAACATTAGTCAATGTGGGTCAGGCATCTGTCATTCTTAGATTCTTGTGATGAGTCACTGAATGAACAAAAGTCCATATGGGAACCAGGGCAGGCATGCAATGTTAAGGTCTCAGGGATCTATGTAAGAGGAGACTGAATAATCTGACATTTAGGCAGAGATCCCTGGATGTAG